>CM023541.1:66539389-66569119 GCA_013350335.1 Chimonanthus salicifolius | reverse complement strand
TGAACCTTGATACGAAATACGAAGACTTGGTCCCGTAGGACTACCGTTAGGAGTGGGTCCCTCGCATGCTACGCGCTGAGGGTGCTCTCACGGCTATTTGGCACACTAGATGTGCGGGAATGCGCAGAGCTAGGTACTATTTTATCCCGTGGGAGTGGTACTAGTCTCATCAGACGCGGATCGACCGCCTTAGAGCTTGACTGAATCACCTATGAGGTGAAGGGATGCAGGGCGAGGTAGACCGGATCACGTTGGACATGGGTCTTCCGCTTAGTAAGTCATGAGCCCTAAGTCTTGCAAGGGTGGGATATATTTGTGATTTGATATTTGCCACGGTCATATAGTGACTCATTCAAGTGTTGTTTCTACGGATATTAATCATGGATAGATGATATTCATGGACAATGATACCAAGGATTAATGTTTTCATGAATGGATTATACCCATAGGTGGGTTATATTCATAGATGGTTATAAACCCTGGATAGATGATACTCACTAGTAGATGAGATGCTCAAGGATGAATTATTCCATGAATGGATTATACCCATGGGAGGGTTAGATTCATGGGTGATTATTAAACAGGGATAGATGATATTTAATGGAAGAGAGATACCAGGGATGGATGAGGATAACCGTGGATGATATTCCCATGATAGTTTGGATTGATGCCGGGTATCGGTATCGTGGAAGTTGGAACAAAAGTTGTTAATCACATGGTGACTTATGTGCAAAGAAAGATGTTTTAAATTGGAGATGTACTTAGTGGAAAAGTTAAAAGACTAGTGAAACTTGAATGGGAAGCTATGAGCGACTGCCGAGTTAGTGTAGCTAGTTGACTCTATAGTTAGCCGATGGAGTTCAGGAGAGTGCAACTAGAAACCTAGTTAAAATGGAATCAGAAAAAGCTTTGAGCATAGGCTCGTATGACAGACTAGCTCACGCAGAGAGTAGACGAAAGAACATATTGTGCAGGTACATATGGAAAATATTATGAAGTAGGTAAAGTAAAACGAGTAGTATTGATCTACGTGAGATCACAATGGCTCACGAGAAAAAGATATAACATGAGACAGAACAAAAGGTGTTACGTAACAGAGCGATTCAGTTCGTCAAAGTCGTGTGGATCGACATGGTAATGAAGAAACCACTTGGAATTTGAAATCGGAAATGAGAATAGCTCACTCTGAGCTATTTATATATCACTTGAAAACCCTACTTCGCTCGATTTTCGGGACGAAAATTTTTAAAAAGAGGGTTTAATGTAACACCCCAATTTTCAATGATTGAAATAATTACGAAAATGCCCTGGATGGTGAATTCAATAAATGATTGTAAATAAGGAAATGGTGGGGCCCATTGTTCAAATTAAGATCATATGAACATATTATAAGGGTCAAATTATCATGAATGGGTAATGAACATCAATTTGGGTCATATGGTTAATTGGGTCAAAGGACCCAATTGGACCCAATGGGTCATAATGGACTTATTAGACCATTGGGTGAGCCCAAATTTAATGGGGTTCAGTTAAATTGATTGGAAATTAAGTGGATCATAAATGGGTAGGCTTGATGCACATGTGAAAACCAAATACAAATGGCTAAAATAACCCATAAATGGGTCATGGCGTCAAAACGGGTAAACAAGCTAAATGGGGACCCAATGGGTCGGATTGACCATGTTGACCATGGCTGACAGTGTGGGCCCTCAAATAAGCTCAATGTTGAGTTAAATCAGGCTGAGTGGAACTGAATTGAGCTGGTTTTGAATTAAGAATTTGTTGACTCAAGTGCAATAAATGAGTGTCATTAATGTGGTGAGTTGGGCTTGTGAGTTGGGTGAGTTAAAATGGAAATCAAAGGGGCTGTAAAATCATTGAGTTAAAGGGAATATGAGGAGTGCCTTGGTCTCAAACAAACCAAACAAGTCCCACACGTTGGGACTTTAATGGTAGTTCCATGCTAAGTTTTAAATGGAATTGATGGGAATGAGATAAGATTACATGGGGAGCTGAAAGGTTGCATTGGTTGATGCCAAGGGGTGTCTTGGTTGTACCAAGTGACCCTTTGATTTGATCAAGGTTTAATGATGATTAATGAGAGGAGAGGGGGCTATCAAACAAAAACAGCAAACACCCCTTTTGGCCGAATGTTATTCCAAGAAAATCCTAAGAATCCTTATCTCTCTCCCTCTCTCCAAACTCTTTCTCTTGGCTGAACCGCACTGGTGTTTTCACCAATTGATCAAGCATAAACCAGCAAACGAAGGAGGCTAAGAAAGATAGGAAGTAAAGAGCAAAGGCAAGAGGAAAAGCTTGGAAAATTTGGTAAGTGTTTCCATGGGTTTTTGTTTATAAAATGGGATTAATGGAACATGATTTGGCCATGGGTTGGCCGAATCTACCAAGGGTATGAAGTATATAAATTGATGCTTAAAAGATAGGAAACATGGATCAAAGGGTTCGGCCACCTTGGCTGTGTAATAGCCCGAATTTTTGAATCAATATATATGTACAATTATTTATTTTAATAATGGAAAAATGGAAATTTTGATGTCATGGATGTTAAATGGATCAAAATATGGACAAAGGCCCAAGCGTGGTCCAATGGACCATGGATTTGATGAAATCCATCAAAAGGATCAATGATGGTCAAAGTGGGCCCGATAACCATATGGGACCCAACGGATCAAATTGATGCAAACTCCAAGGTAAATGGTAAGGAAATAAATTTAATTGGGCCATGGGCCCAATGTCTACCCAATAAACCATGAATGGGAATTAATACATTTAATCAGTCAATGGTAAGTAATTGGGTCAAAGATAGCCAATTTGGGTCAAAGAGCCATATGGGACCCAATGGACCAAGAAATTGGTGGGGCCGACCACCATGGTTGACTTGGTCAACCATGGGTGGATTCATGAAGGAATTGAAGGGAATTAAATAGAAGTTAAATTAAAAAAAAAAAAAATTAAAGGGGCTAAATTAAATAATGGAGTGAACCACATAAGAAAGGAGGGTGAGTCAAGATGGTTTCCCATCTTAATTGACTCACCAAACCCATTGGAATGAGTTGTGACTCAAACCCATTCCAACCACCCCCACTATGGGGACAAAGGCCCTAAAATTGGGGGCATGCAAGCCCATACCTCCCTCCATGCTTGGTTGGTGGAGGGAGTCAAACCAATCATCACACCCATCTCCCTCTCACTCCCTTCCTCTCCTCTCCAAATCGTCCTCCCTCTTGCAAGACCAAGAATACACTAAGGAAATAAGGAGAAAGAGACTTAGAAGGAAGGGAAGAAGGAGCTAAGAGTTGGCCGATCACTCCTAAGACCCAAGACGTGTGATATTTTCCCATTCTCTCCTCCGTTTTTCCCTCTCAAAGCTGCTACACCTTGGCCGAACCAAACCTTGGTGACCTTACCTTAATCAAGCTCACCATTGGCCGAGTATCAAGCAGGAAGAAGAAGGAGAAAGGCTAAGGAGCAAGAGGAACAAGAGACAAACCGGGAAAGCCAAGGATTGTAAGTATTTCCAAACATGCCGTTATGGCTCTTTTAAGAGAAATCACGAAGGTGGGAAGTACAAAACATGCAATGGAAATGACTGACGAAACAGTCAGTCGACTGAATCAGAGATTCAGTCGACTGAACAGATAATGAATGAACCAGAAATGAAGTTCTGGGAGTTTCAGCCGACTGAATCAGGGATTCAATCGACTGAAATGACAATGGACGAATCAGAAACGAGCTTCTGGGAGTTTCAGCCGACTGAACTAGAGTTTCAGTCGACTGGACTAATGGGGGCTGAAAGTAGAAGGAGTTTTTTGGGAGTTTCAGCCGACTGAATCTGAGGATTCAGTCGAATGAACACAAACGTCTCGGACAAGAAAAAGGTTCTGGAAGTTTCAGCCGACTGAATATATGATTTAGTCGACTGAAGGAATATTTATTAAAACACGTAAACGGATGATTGATAGTTCAGCCGACTGAATGTGTATTTCAGTCGACTGAAAATAAACTGGCAAGACAAACAAACGATCTGATTCAAAATCAGCCGACTGAATCTGTGATTCAGTCGACTGAAAGGATATGAACCATGTTTCAGCCGACTGAATGTATATTTCAGTCGACTGAAACTGAAACTGGCGAGACAAACAGACATTCTGATTCAAAATCAGCCGAAATTGAAATGTACAGTTTTTGAATATTTTCTAAGACACTACTAATCCGATAGGATAAATGGAGTTGATATTAAATTAAAGGGACTGATTTAAAGGATCCTATGACATGATGGGTAAGTCATTAATGGATCTAGGTGTATAGATCAGCTATGGATTGAATGGTATACGGGCTGAAATCAATGGAAAAAGAGGCCAAGAAAAGAGCTGATTATGGCAATCTTATAATGTGGTTAAAGACCATTAACGAAGATAGGTTTATGATCAGTTAGAGACTTAATCGTGGATAAGATATAGACTAACTTGGGAAATGTATAATAAGGTATTGGCACATCGCAACGGTACGCGGACGGCGACCTGAATTATCGGACGAGAACGAAAAAGGACGTTATCAGTATTTGGTAGGATTCCTACCTTTTTGTAAGTGATGGATATACGATGGTATTTTAAATTATTTTGGTTTGGCTTGTGATGGAATTATGATTATGATTTATCTTATGACGAGTTTTAAGTTATGAATTATATGGACTATATTTTAACATTATGCATTATATGGCTATGTATGGTATATCAAAATTATGGTTTATCTATATATACTACATAGCATAATGCACTACATCTCATGCATGGCATGGGCGGAAAAAATAAACAAACCGGAGTCCATGCTCCGTCGGGGCGACTGCGAATAGACATGGGACATTGATATGGTATCACCGGAGTCCAAGCTCCGTCGGGGCGACCGAGAACAGACATGGGGACATTGATATGGTATCACCGGAGTCCATGCTCCGTTGGGGCGACCGAGAACAGACATGGGGACATTGATATGGTATCACCGAAGTCCATGCTCCTTCGGGGCGACCGAGAAGCAAGCATGGGGACACCTTCGCGAGGATTTGTCGACAAGGGGGATAAGACATTTCATGATGATGTAGATGATGGGTGGGACACATGACATAAGCACCCATGGTATAGCATTCATCATATGTTTATTTGGTTATATGTTATTTTATCGGTATGTGTATTATCACTAATCCATGTGCTAGTCCTACTCGAAGTCCTACTGGGCGCGTTGACTAACGCCCTACTTCCACCCTAGCTGGTGATACAGGAGACGGAGGAAACGGTGGACGTGACGGGAGTCAGGCTTAGGGACGTGGGAAAGCGGCTACTTGTTTATCAAAGTTTTTTTTTGGACATGTTGTAACTCAAGTAGCATAGCTTGTTGAATTGTAATAAATTTTGGATTTATTACTATGGTCTGGATTAAACTCTGTATGTTAACATTTTGAGACATAATCATGAACATGGGGGTATTTTGGTAATTTAATGTTGTATCTTGCCTTCTATCTAAAAACGGTAGGATAGTATTTAGTATAATGTTCCGCATGTAATTATGTTCCGCGAGCTTACTTCCTACGCGTGAACCGTACTCGTGGACTTCATTCCGCGCACGCGTAGGGTTGGCCAGTTAAGGGCCGGGCTTTATGAGTCCGAACTTAACTCGCGTCGTGACGTCTGCACCGTTGTCACTTTTATTTAATTCAAAAAAAAAATAGACTCTGAAATATAGTGAAAATGGGCGGGCGTTACAGTTGGTATCAGAGCGAAATCGAAAGAATGAATCTCTCGAAGTATGATTAAGACGGTTGCATGTCTCATTGATAGCTAAGAATCCCAACTGACCGACTCTTCGGAGTCCGCTGCACGGGGGCCGGATTAATCTACTTCGATTGACTCAGACTGAAACATTCAATCTGAGCGTCACATTTGACGCAAGAAAATGATAGTAAGGGAAGTACAATCATTATAACATTGATCGATTTATCAGACATAGGAAAATTTTCCCCAACTTCACAAGGTGTACAAACATAGTTATTTGGGAAGTTTTTCCCCAAACCAAGTATGAATATTTGGCAATTTTCCCCAATATGAGAAACAATACGTAATCCTTAGGAATTATCCCCTCAAAAAAAAAAAAAAAGTATGGGTATATTGGCAATGTCTTCAAAGCTAAATATGAACGCACCAATGTTATGAAAAGAACTAAGTTAATGTTTTGTTTTCAATGACTTAGGAAATGCCACCAAGAAGAAGAACTCGTAGAAATCCCCGGGTAGAAGAGGAGGTACCACCGCCTCATCAAGAGGAAGTACATCCACCGCATCAAGAGGAGGTGCCACCACCTCACCCAGCCGAGGGACAAAACAGTATAAACATTCAATGTGTACCTCCCGAGTTAAGGGATGTGGTTCAAGCGGCAGTCGCTTCTGCTCTCCAACAACACTCAAGCGGAAATGTGACCGCCATCGACCCCAGTAAAAGGAAAATGGTAAAAGATTTTCAACAACAGCACCCTCCCTACTTCAGGGGAACAGAAGGGGCTATTGGAGCAGAACACTGGTTAAAAAGGATCACTCAGATCTTTAATCTGCTCCAAATTTCCAGTCCTACTGATAAAATTTTACTGGCCACTTCTCAACTGATCGAAGATGCCAGTAGTTGGTGGGAAGTTGTAGAAAAGCAACAAGCCCTGGTGCCAGAAGGGGAAAGGACCATCATGACATGGGAATGGTTCTCAGCCACCTTCCTAGAACAATACTTTCCAGAGGAAGAAAGAGAGAGCCAGACTGAAGCCTTCATCTCATTGGTACAAGGCAGCATGACGGTGGCACAATACCATAGAGAATTCCTTAAGCTGTCCGTCTATGCATTCTACATGGTGGATACTGAACACCGAAGGGCCCGCAAATTCGAACGTGGCCTTCGGCCAAGCATCAAGACTAGAGTGACCATTTTCAAAGAGCCCACACTGGAAGGAGTGGTCAGCAGGGCCACCATAGCAGAGCGAGAGTTGAACGAAATAATGCGGTTTGACAACCGCAGAGGGCAAGGTGGGCGTGTTACATTCCAACCCAATAAGAAATTCCGCCCGAACTCTAGCCGACCTTCACTCTCCATAGGCTCTACGGGGGCTTTCGCCCCAATCAGCCCTCCTCATCAGCATCAGTCACACAGGTTCCCGGAGGTGGGAACACATGTTACCAGTGTGGCCAACAGGGCCACTTCAAGAGGGATTGCCCACAGATCAACCGACCCTCTAACTCCAGGGGTGCCTTCCGCCCTCCATCCAGATCGACTCAGTCGCGGGAGGGGCAGAGCGTACAACCAGGCAGGACGGGCGCCAACCCCTACCGGATCCGGACGACTCTTCACCATACCGACTCCAGTAGCGGTGGATCGCTCAGTGATGCAAGGTATGGCTGTGATTAGTAGTTCCTATGCTGTTACCTTATTTGACTCTGGAGCTTCACATTCATTTATATCTGCTGCATTTATATCTGCCACGGGCACTGTAACACCCCAATTTCTCAATGAAAGTGGAAAATTACCAAAATGCCCCTGAGTTGTTAAATTAGTTATTTTGTGATGTTAAGTAAGGAAATAGTGGGGCCCATTGCTCAAAATAAAATCATATGAGCATATTATGAATGTTAAGTTTTATTGGTTGGGTAATTTTCATCATTTGGGTCAAAAGTGGCTAAATGGGTCAAAGGGCCCAAATGGGCCCATCGGGTTAAAATGGATGATTTGACCGTTTTGTGAATTTAAATTAAATGGGGATAAGCTTATTTGATTGGAAATCAAGTAGAGAAGAAATGGGTAGGCTTGATCCATATGTAAAAACCAATTGGAAATGATCAAAATACCATAAATGGGTCATGTTGTCAAAAACGGGTCAAGGAGCTAAAAGTGGACCCAGCGGGTCGAGTTGACTATTGTTGACCGTGTGAACCCTCAAGGGATCTCAAACACGAGTCAAATCAGTTGAGTGGGACTGAGGTGAGTTGGAATAAAATAAAAAGGTGAGTTAACTCATGTGCATTAAATGAAATGCATTAAATGTGATGAGTTGGGTTGGAATAAAAATACCTTGAGTTGGGTGAGTCAAAATGGTAACCCATGGGACTGTAAATCAGTGAGTTCAAGTGGGAATTGGAAGAGTTTTGCCCAGCTTTAACCACCCAAACAAGTCCCACACGTTGGGGACTTGTTGGGGTGATTTTCATGATGGCATTTAAATGGGAATACATGGGAATTGGATGAAATGCATGGGAGTGCCAAAGGGTGTGTTGGAAGTGCCAAGGGGTGCCTTGGATGGCACCCAATGCTCACCGTTTTGAGCAAGAAGTTATGAGGAATTGAGAGGTTTTTTGGGGGCTGAAAAACAAAAGGAGTGATCACCCTCACTTGGCCGAATTCCACATTGCAAAAGCATTAGAATTCCATCTCCTTTCCCTCTCTCAAGAACACCTCCTTGGCCGAATTTTATCTTGGTGATTTCACCATTGGTTCATGCTTCTAATCAGCTGAGACAAAGGAAGAAAGAAGGAAGGAAACAAGAGGGAAGAAGGCAAGGAGCAAAGGCATAAGAAAAGCTTGGAATTTGGTAAGAATTCCTTACAATGTTATTTAATAAGTTAGATTAAGTGGAACATGAATTGGCCATGGAATGGCTGATTTTATCAAGGACCTAAGCCTTGGTTAAAGGTTGTCTTAAGTGGTAAACAAATCACATTGGGTTCGGCCAGTTTGGATGGCCGAACCCCATGACATTTGTTTGGGTATTTTGATGGTTTTTGGAGGCTAAAAACCATGCAAAAATGATGAACAATTGTATGTGTTTAGATGCAAGATAAAGGATTTTAAATCTTGGATTTGGATGGCATAATTCAGCCTTGGAATAGCCAAATGCATCAAGAGTCTAAACCATGGAAGAAGGTGTCAAAAGAAATGAAAAGAGTTGGTTAATGGTTATGGTTTTTGAAATTTAAAACCATCCATTTGGGGACTGTTTTTACTTATTTTATTAAGATTTAAAATACATGCTTAAAGAGGGTTAAAACATGGGTTTGGATATCAGAAAAGGCTGAAGATATGTGGTCTAATCAGTGGAGTAAAATTGGAGAAGATGGACCATGGGGATCGGCCATCTTGGATGGCCGAATCCCATGATATCATGTTGAAATCTTGATGATTTTTGTAGGATAAAACCATGCAAATGTTTTACTGTTTTGGATGATTAGATTAGACATAAGATGACATGTTTAAGTGGTTCAAACCAAAGGCCATAGGGTTCAGCCAATGAGCATGGCCGAACCCCATGCAATGGTGTGATCATTTTGTGGTTAATGGTGATGGTTTTGAGAGATAAAAACCATACATTATCATGGAGTTTTTATGTGATTTACATGAAGATTATGTACTGATTTTGGTTGGCCAATATATGGCTGAACCATGGTAATGTTATGGTTAAGTTACTGATCTAAAACAGTAGATTAAAACTGGAAAAATGGACCATGGGGATTGGCCATCTTGGATGGCCGAATCCCATGAGGTATGATGGTTATTTGGACAAAATAATTAGATGGTTTTGAGAGGTTAAAGTGCAGCAATGATGTGCTGATTTTATATGAATAAGTGACACCAAAAATATGTATGAAAGACCAAAACATGGACTTAGGGTTCGGCCACCTTGGATGGCCGAACCCCATGTAAGTCTTTCATGTGTTTGGTGAGTTAAAAACCATATGAAGATATGGTGTTTTTATGGTAATAAATGGATTAATATGTTACTGTTTTGGTGGGTTAATATGCGGCTGAACCATGTTTAAATCATGGTTGAGTTAGCATGATTAGACCCTGAGTGATCATGGTGTGATTGGATCAAGTGAACCCTAGGGTTCGGCTATGAGTATGGCCGAACCCCATGGGGCTGTTTTGAAATAAATGGGCTGTTTTGAATGGGAACTTATGGTTGTTTTAATTAAGGAGACATACATGATAATTATGGACTATGTAATCAACCATTGATGATGATGGAAAGTGGGATAAAAACCCATAGGATGTGGTTCGGCCAAGTAGTATGGCCGAACCCAATCAATGATTATTTGATAAGTTTGGAGATTAAAGTTGACGAATGAAGAACCCCACAAGATGTTTGGGTCTTATATGTGAATGGATATTTAAATATTAGAATGATTTACTTATTGTTACATCACAAGGTGACGAGAGTTGAAGGAAGTGCGAGTCGTGACCGAGTGAAGCTCAAAAAGGAACGGACACTTAATCAAAGTTTAAGTAGGTTTCCTACCTACTTGTAACCACAGTTTTTACCCAATATTTCTTATGATACTCTTGTTTTAACATATGTGTTTCAAATGATATATTATGCATTAACAAATGGCATACAGGCATTGGCATCTCATGCATAGTCATGGGATAATGAATGAAGTTCTACAGTGATGGATACGATGGTACATGATGGGGGTTGCTCATTACATGTACATCGCTTATAGAAGAGATGAAGGTGTGTTGTAATTTACCTTGTCGGTGCGAGGCACGTCAAGTGATGGCTATGAAAGTACATGATGGGGGATGCTCATTGCATGTGCATATTTCATAGCATTGTTTTACCTGTTTTGATGATCATGTAATATGATATGTATATGCATGTTTTATATGCTAACATGTGGTAGCCCTGATTCGGGAACCTACTGGGCGCGTTGATCTAACGCCCTAATTCTATCCTCAGAGGAGATTGCAGGTACAAGCAAGGGGAAAGGGAAGGTCATTGACCAAGAGGGGAGCTGAGCCTAAGTGCTTAAATAATGGATTTGGATTACGTTTTATTACTGTCATTTGAATACTATTGTTGGACATGTAATAATTCGTTATTTGCTATGGTTTGTTTAGGATCATAACTTGTGGATGGTTGATCTATGTTATTTAATATTTAAGAATATTACTTGCTATCTCGTCTTTTTATTCCGCATGTTGATGTTAGTTCCATGTGTGAATCACTATCATGGTCTATTCCATGTACACATGGGTGGCCAGTTAAGGTTCAGACTTGGGTAGTCTGAACTTAACTCGCGTCGTGACGCCGCCCGCTCTCTTCCGTTGTTTATAAAAAAAAAAAAAAAAAAAAAAAATTAGACTCTGAAACTCTCGGAAAGGGCGGGGCGTTACAGTTGGTATCAGAGCGAAACGGGAAGTTGAATCATCGAAGTAAGATTAAGACGGTTTCATGTCTCACTGACGGATAAGAATCCCAACTGACCGACTCTTCTGAGTCCGCTGACTGGGGGCCGGATTAATTTACTTCGAGTGACTCGGACTGAACAATCTATCTGAGAACGACAATGAAAGATAGCAAAGTAAAGTACAATCATCATAACTGGACATATCAAACATAGCAAAGTAGGATGTACTTCCCTGAAATCCCCACACTGAGAAACAAACAATAGGAAATTAGAGATTTCCCCAGAAAACAAAAGAACACAAAGAGTGATGATTTGGTGATCTTCCCAAACAAAGTACATGACTTTATGCATGATCAAATTCCCCTGAAAACCAAGGTTGGTTTATTAGAATTGTTGTTAAATATGCTTGTGTTCTATTGATATGATACAGATATGTCGAGTAATGTGGAGTACTCGGAATGGCACAGCGGAACTCCTAGCCATCCCATAGACTTGGTGTCAGCTTCTAACAACATCAACGTAGAAGCTCAAGTGGACCTTCAGGAGGGACCTCCTGAAGAAGATGAGATGGACTTAGCACCTCTTCCAGAGGATCTGATGGATGACGTTCCTGAGATGGTGGAACCTCCTGAGGAGGAAGAGGAGGATCTGGGATTTTTCTTTTATGAGGATCCAATGGAAGACTTTCCTATAATACTGGAATCGGCGGGGGAAGTAGATCCCTATGATACCTGTGAGTTGTGTAATCAGGATGACCACAACAGGTTGTATTGTCCTCATCCATTGGGAGTTGTATGTCCGGTTTGTGGACTACACGGGCATGGAGAGACGAGGACTAATTGTCCTTGTATTGGAGGACCTGGAATAATCCCCTGCACAACATGTGAAGTATTGGGGCACACGGCGATGACGTGTCCTGATAACCGATTCAAGTTCGCTTTTGATGCGGAGTCTTCTACGGAAGACTAGGATAGGAAGTAATAGTAGGGGTATTAAAAAGAGGGTTATTTTTGTAAGGGGGTATATTTTGTTATACATAGGGTTTGTTTCACCCTACCCACCTTTGTACAAAGATGCAGTTTGAATTTATATAAATATGTGATTTCATGTTTTTATGAGGATTCATGGCATGTGTTGTATATTATTAATGGAAACTAAGTCTATGATGTTTCCATGAATTAGGACTAAATGGCACCACAGAAAAAGGTGGTAAAAGATCTGAAGGGAAAAGAGAAAGTTTTACCGATCGGACTAGGTGAGGGGGTGTCAAAGAGAAGGACTCGTCAGGACGATAAAAAGAAGGATGATGTGCTCATTATCCCACCACAAGGGAAGGTGGTATCCCGACGCAAGAAGGCGTCATCGGAACCTGATAGAGAGCAATCCGTTCATGACGAAGAGAGGTCTATACATGAACAACCTCACAGTGAGGAAGAATCTCACCACTCTCGGCGGGAAGAAGAAGGGAGTGACCCTACGAATCAACAGGACGACGAGGAGGAATATGACTCGTCGTATCGACGCGAGGAGGAGGAGAATAGTAATATGACTGTACCCTTTGTGCCTCCTGAACTGCACAGCTTGGTGCAAGCCGTGGTTACATCTGTCCTCCAACAACATTTGAACGGAGGGGGAAACATGAGCGAAAATAATGACCGAAATATGGTCAGAGATTTTCAGCACCAGCGCCCACCTTACTTCAAGGGCAGAGAAGGGCCTATTGCGGCCGAGAATTGGTTGGAGAAGATTTCGCATATATTGACTCTTTTGAACATCAAGAGTCATGCCCATAAAATATTATTGGCCACGTCACAGCTGGTGGATGACGCTGCCAAATGGTGGAAGGTGGTGGAGAAACAACAGGCACTTGTGCCAAGAAGAGAAAGAGTTGCTATGACCTGGGAGCAATTCTCCGCGACATTTCTAGAGCGCTACTTTCCAGAGGAAGAAAGAGAACGTCAAATTCAGGCCTTTATGATGTTAGTACAAGGTTCAATGACGGTGGCTGAGTATCACCAAGAATTCCTCAGCCTGTCAATCTATGCATACTATATTGTGGACACAGAATATCGAAAGGCTCGCAAGTTCGAGCGTGGGTTACGGCCAAACATTAGGGCCAAGGTAACTGTGTTCAAAGCAGCCACGCTGGCGGAAGTGGTCAGCAGGGCCACCATTGTGGAACAAGAGATGGCGGAATTTGCCAGATTGGACAACCGCCGAGCTCCGAGTGGGAGAGGTGGGTATCAACCCAACAAAAAGTTCAGACCGAATTTCAGCAGACCTTCACCGTCTGTTGGATCAAGTGGGGGCTTTCGCCCCAACCAGCCCACTCAATCTGTTGCGGTCACTCAAGCATCCCGAGGAGTGAATACTTGCTTTCACTGTGATCAACCTGGTCACTACAAAAAGAATTGCCCAAAGCTCAACAGGCTGTCTAACTCAAGAGGATCATTTCGTCCGCCAGCTAGACCGGCATACTCCAGAGGAGGCAGAATGCAGGGCCGGGGAGGTCGAAGGTCTAACCCTGCTGGAGCAGGAAGATTATTCACTCTAACTTCTCCAGAGGAAGAGGAGGAGGATCATCCTGTGATACAAGGTATGGCGGTAGTGAGTAGCTCATATGCATATGCACTATTTGATTCCGGAGCGTCACACTCCTTTATAGCTGCATCGTTTATTACTGCTACTGGTACATTAGTGCAAAGATTAGCCACAGAACTTACTATTGTATCCCCTGTCGGAGATTCGGCATTGGGACTTATTTGTACTGCGGTTAACACCGAATTAGCTGGACTCAGATTTGAGTTCAATTATTTAGTGCTGGACATGTCGGAATATGATATTATATTCGGAATGGATTGGTTGGCAAAGTTTCATGCCAACATCGACTGTTATGGTCGAAGAGTGACATTTAAGTCACCCGAGGGCAAGCAATATGTAGTTCGTGCAGATAAACAAAGTGGATTACAGGAAGGGTTAAACCACGTGGTATTGAATAATATCACCATAAACAAAGCTCCAGTTACTGAACTTCCGAAAATTGTACAAGAATTTGGGGATGTGTTTCCAAAGGAACTCCCTGGTTTACCACCTATGAGGGAGATTAACTTCGAGATCAGGCTGTACCCTGGCACAACATCAGTGTCGTTACCACACTATCGGATGGCACCAGCAGAGATGTCAGAACTAAAGAAGCAGATTGATGAACTGCTTAGGCTGGGTTGCATCCGGAACAGTACATCATCGTGGGGAGCACCAGTGTTATTTGTGAAGAAGAAGGATGGCTCACTTCGGATGTGCGTGGACTACCGAAAGCTGAATCAACTAACAGTCCGGAACAAGTACCCTCTACCCAGGATCGATGATTTATTCGATCAATTGAGGGGTTCAAGCCATTTTTCAAAGATCGATTTGATGTCTGGTTATCATCAAATTCGAGTTAGGGAGGAAGATATAGAAAAGACAGCTTTTCGGACGCGGTATGGACTGTTTGAGTTCGTGGTCATGCCATTTGGACTCACGAATGCGCCGGCAGTGTTCATGGATTTGATGAACAGAATCTTCCGTCCCTATTTAGATCAATTTGTAATTGTATTCATTGATGATATCCTGATCTATTCTAAGAGTCAGGAGGAACACGCAGAGCATTTACGTATAGTTTTGAATATTTTGAGGCAGAATAAACTATATGCCAAGGCCAGTAAATGTGAATTCTGGTTATCCGAGGTCAATTTCTTGGGACATGTCATAACCGAAAACGGTATAGCCGTGGATCCAACAAAGGTGGCGGCAGTAAGTGAATGGAAAGCGCCAAAGAATGTGACCGAGATCCGCAGTTTCTTAGGGCTGGCGGGTTATTATCGAAAATTTATCATGGACTTTTCCAAGATAGCGTCTCCATTGACTCGACTCACTCAGAAAGGAGTCAAGTATGAGTGGTCAGATCTGTGCAATCAAAGATTTGAAGAGCTAAAAGACAGACTTACAACCGCTCCTATTTTGATTTTGCCGGAAAAGGGCAAGGGTTATGAAGTAGAATGCGACGCTTCGGGAGAAGGACTGGGGTGTGTCCTCAGTCAAAATCATCGTGTGGTGGCTTATGGTTCAAGACAACTAAAAATACATGAACGCCTCTATCCTACGCATGATCTTGAACTAGCCGCAGTGGTCTTCGCTCTCAAAAGCTGGAGACATTATCTTTATGGCGAGAAGTTTGAAGTGTATTCTGATCATAAGAGTTTGAAATATTTATTTGATCAGAAGGAGCTTAATCTAAGGCAGCGCAGATGGATGGAGTATCTGGCGGATTATGAGTTCGAACTTCGATACCATCCAGGCAAGGCAAACAAGGTGGCTGATGCTCTTAGCCGCATATCACATGCATCCATGGCATGTCTGATCAGAACCGAGTGGGAGATGTTGAATACCATTCGAGAGTTCAATCTATACATTACAAACCGTGGAGTTTTGCACAATTTAATCATACGGTCCAATATAGTCACCAAGATTGAACAAGAACAAAGAGCAGACCCGGAAGTGGAGGACATTTGGGCCAGGATGTCTACTGGCACCGTTGTACCGGAATGGGAACTACGACCAGGACAGGGTCTTGTATTCCGGGGAAGAACTTATGTGCCAAAGAGTTGCAGGAAAGAGCTAATGATTGAGGCACATCAATCCAAGTTCTCTATTCATCCGGGTAGCACCAAAATGTATCACGATCTAAAGAGGCATTATTGGTGGCATGGACTAAAAAGGGATGTGGCGGAATTCGTGGCACACTGTCTAACTTGTCAACAAGTTAAGACTGAACACCAAAAGCCACCAGGGTTGCTCAAACCCTTAGCCGTGCCAGAATGGAAATGGGAACATATTTCCATGGACTTTGTATCCGGGTTGCCGAGGTCTTCAAAGGGTAATGACGCCATTTGGGTCGTAGTCGACCGGCTGACCAAGTCTGCACATTTCATTCCTATCAAGATGACGGATTCGTCTGAGACGTTGGGTCGGCGTTATATTAAAGAAATCATTCGACTACATGGTATTCCCCGAACGATAGTATCGGACAGAGATGGCCGTTTTACCGGCAGAGTATGGCAAAGCATGCAGACAGCCATGGGGACTGAGCTATTGACTAGCACCGCATTCCATCCACAGACTGATGGTCAGTCTGAAAGAACAATACAAACCTTGGAAGACATGCTGAGAGCGTGTATGTTAGATTTCAAAGGAGGATGGGAGGACCACTTACCATTGGTGGAGTTCTCCTATAATAACAGCTATCAGGCAAGCCTTCAAATGGCTCCTTATGAGGCTTTATATGGTAGACCGTGTAGGTCACCGGTATGTTGGACAGAGGCAGGTGAGCCTGCATTGATCGGACCGGAACTAGTCGCCGAAACTACTGCACAAATTAAGTTGATACGTCAACACTTGTTGACTGCACAGAGTCGGCAGAAGAGCTATGCTGATAAAAGGAGACGGTTTCTGGAATTCGAAGTGGGAGACTGGGTGTTTCTAAAAGTCTCACCACGGAAGGGACATATGAGGTTTGGTAAGAAAGGAAAACTGTCGCCAAGATATGTGGGACCGTTTTCCATCATAAGAAGGATGGGGGATGTAGCTTACCAATTAGCACTTCCATCGCAATTAGCAGCTCTACACGATGTGTTCCACGTGTCGATGCTAAGGAAATACAATCCGGATCCGTCCCATGTTTTAAATGTTCAAGATATTGAAGTACAAAGCGACGTGACGTACGTCGAGAAGCCGGTCAGGATAGTGGAGACCGAACAAAGGGTGTTGCGAAACAGAGCGATTCAGTTCGTAAAAGTGGTATGGGACCGTCATGGTGATGAAGAGGCCACATGGGAACTTGAATCGGAGATGAGAACAGCTCACCCCGAATTGTTTGTGTAATTTAATTTGAGAACCCTACTTCACTCGATTTTCGGGACGAAAATTTTAAAAAGAGGGTTATATTGTAACACCCCAATTTCTCAATGAAGTGGAAAATTACCAAAATGCCCCTGAGTTGTTAGATTAGTTATTTTGTGATGTTAAGTAAGGAAATAGTGGGGCCCATTGCTCAAAATAAAATCATATGAGCATATTATGAATGTTAAGTTTTATTGGTTGGGTAATTTTCATCATTTGGGTCAAAAGTGGCTAAATGGGTCAAAGGGCCCAAATGGGACCTATCGGGTTAAAATGAATGATTTGACCGTTTTGTGAATTTAAATTAAATGGGGATAAGCTTATTTGATTGGAAATCAAGTAGAGAAGAAATGGGTAGGCTTGATCCACATATGAAAACCATTTACAAATGACCAAAATACCATAATTGGGTCATGGAGTCAAAAACGGGTCAAGGAGCTAAAAGTGGACCCAGCGGGTCGAGTTGACTATTGTTGACCGTGTGAACCCTCAAGGGATCTCAAACACGAGTCAAATCAGTTGAGTGGGACCGAGGTGAGTTGGAATAAAATAAAAAGGTGAGTTAACTCATGTGCATTAAATGAAATGCATTAAATGTGATGAGTTGGGTTGGAATAAAAATACCTTGAGTTGGGTGAGTCAAAATGGAAACCCATGGGACTGTAAATCAGTGAGTTCAAGTGGGAATTGGAAGAGTTTTGCCCAGCTTTAACCACCCAAACAAGTCCCACACGTTGGGGACTTGTTGGGGTGATTTTCATGATGGCATTTAAATGGGAATACATGGGAATTGGATGAAATGCATGGGAGTGCCAAAGGGTGTGTTGGAAGTGCCAAGGGGTGCCTTGGATGGCACCCAATGCTCACCGTTTTGAGCAAGAAGTTATGAGGAATTGAGAGGTTTTTTGGGGGCTGAAAAACAAAAGGAGTGATCACCCTCACTTGGCCGAATTCCACATTGCAAAAGCATTAGAATTCCATCTCCTTTCCCTCTCTCAAGAACACCTCCTTGGCCGAATTTTATCTTGGTGATTTCACCATTGGTTCATGCTTCTAATCAGCTGAGACAAAGGAAGAAAGAAGGAAGGAAACTAGAGGGAAGAAGGCAAGGAGCAAAGGCATAAGAAAAGCTTGGAATTTGGTAAGAATTCCTTACAATGTTATTTAATAAGTTAGATTAAGTGGAACATGAATTGGCCATGGAATGGCTGATTTTATCAAGGACCTAAGCCTTGGTTAAAGGTTGTCTTAAGTGGTAAACAAATCACATTGGGTTCGGCCAGTTTGGATGGCCGAACCCCATGACATTTGTTTGGGTATTTTGATGGTTTTTGGAGGCTAAAAACCATGCAAAAATGATGAACAATTGTATGTGTTTAGATGCAAGATAAAGGATTTTAAATCTTGGATTTGGATGGCATAATTCAGCCTTGGAATAGCCAAATGCATCAAGAGTCTAAACCATGGAAGAAGGTGTCAAAAGAAATGAAAAGAGTTGGTTAATGGTTATGGTTTTTGAAATTTAAAACCATCCATTTGGGGACTGTTTTTACTTATTTTATTAAGATTTAAAATACATGCTTAAAGAGGGTTAAAACATGGGTTTGGATATCAGAAAAGGCTGAAGATATGTGGTCTAATCAGTGGAGTAAAATTGGAGAAGATGGACCATGGGGATCGGCCATCTTGGATGGCCGAATCCCATGATATCATGTTGAAATCTTGATGATTTTTGTAGGATAAAACCATGCAAATGTTTTACTGTTTTGGATGATTAGATTAGACATAAGATGACATGTTTAAGTGGTTCAAACCAAAGGCCATAGGGTTCAGCCAATGAGCATGGCCGAACCCCATGCAATGGTGTGATCATTTTGTGGTTAATGGTGATGGTTTTGAGAGATAAAAACCATACATTATCATGGAGTTTTTATGTGATTTACATGAGGATTATGTACTGATTTTGGTTGGCCAATATATGGCTGAACCATGGTAATGTTATGGTTAAGTTACTGATCTAAAACAGTAGATTAAAACTGGAAAAATGGACCATGGGGATTGGCCATCTTGGATGGCCGAATCCCATGAGGTATGATGGTTATTTGGACAAAATAATTAGATGGTTTTGAGAGGTTAAAGTGCAGCAATGATGTGCTGATTTTATATGAATAAGTGACACCAAAAATATGTATGAAAGACCAAAACATGGACTTAGGGTTCGGCCACCTTGGATGGCCGAACCCCATGTAAGTCTTTCATGTGTTTGGTGAGTTAAAAACCATATGAAGATATGGTGTTTTTATGGTAATAAATGGATTAATATGTTACTGTTTTGGTGGGTTAATATGCGGCTGAACCATGTTTAAATCATGGTTGAGTTAGCATGATTAGACCCTGAGTGATCATGGTGTGATTGGATCAAGTGAACCCTAGGGTTCGGCTATGAGTATGGCCGAACCCCATGGGGCTGTTTTGAAATAAATGGGCTGTTTTGAATGGGAACTTATGGTTGTTTTAATTAAGGAGACATACATGATAATTATGGACTATGTAATCAACCATTGATGATGATGGAAAGTGGGATAAAAACCCATAGGATGTGGTTCGGCCAAGTAGTATGGCCGAACCCAATCAATGATTATTTGATAAGTTTGGAGATTAAAGTTGACGAATGAAGAACCCCACAAGATGTTTGGGTCTTATATGTGAATGGATATTTAAATATTAGAATGATTTACTTATTGTTACATCACAAGGTGACGAGAGTTGAAGGAAGTGCGAGTCGTGACCGAGTGAAGCTCAAAAAGGAACGGACACTTAATCAAAGTTTAAGTAGGTTTCCTACCTACTTGTAACCACAGTTTTTACCCAATATTTCTTATGATACTCTTGTTTTAACATATGTGTTTCAAATGATATATTATGCATTAACAAATGGCATACAGGCATTGGCATCTCATGCATAGTCATGGGATAATGAATGAAGTTCTACAGTGATGGATACGATGGTACATGATGGGGGTTGCTCATTACATGTACATCGCTTATAGAAGAGATGAAGGTGTGTTGTAATTTACCTTGTCGGTGCGAGGCACGTCAAGTGATGGCTATGAAAGTACATGATGGGGGATGCTCATTGCATGTGCATATTTCATAGCATTGTTTTACCTGTTTTGATGATCATGTAATATGATATGTATATGCATGTTTTATATGCTAACATGTGGTAGCCCTGATTCGGGAACCTACTGGGCGCGTTGATCTAACGCCCTAATTCTATCCTCAGAGGAGATTGCAGGTACAAGCAAGGGGAAAGGGAAGGTCATTGACCAAGAGGGGAGCTGAGCCTAAGTGCTTAAATAATGGATTTGGATTACGTTTTATTACTGTCATTTGAATACTATTGTTGGACATGTAATAATTCGTTATTTGCTATGGTTTGTTTAGGATCATAACTTGTGGATGGTTGATCTATGTTATTTAATATTTAAGAATATTACTTGCTATCTCGTCTTTTTATTCCGCATGTTGATGTTAGTTCCATGTGTGAATCACTATCATGGTCTATTCCATGTACACATGGGTGGCCAGTTAAGGTTCAGACTTGGGTAGTCTGAACTTAACTCGCGTCGTGACGCCGCCCGCTCTCTTCCGTTGTTTAAAAAAAAAAAAAAAAAAAAAAAAAATTAGACTCTGAAACTCTCGGAAAGGGCGGGGCGTTACAGGGTTCGGCCACCTTGAATGGCCGAACCCCATGTAAGTAATTGGTATCAGAGCGAAACGGGAAGTTGAATCATCGAAGTAAGATTAAGACGGTTTCATGTCTCACTGACGGATAAGAATCCCAACTTACCAACTTTTCGGAGTCCGCTGACTGGGGGCCGGATTAATTTACTTCCAGTGACTCAGACTGAACAATCAATCTGAGAACGACAATGAAAGATAGCAAAGTAAAGTATAGTCATCATAATTGGACATATCAAACATAGCAAAGTAGGATATACTCCCCTGAAAACTCCCCCACTGAAGAACAAACAACAGGAATTTAGAGATTACCCCATGAAATTTATTGGGTTAAAGTGATGGTTTTTGTAAAATCATGGACTGTTTTTGTATGATCTAAGATACAAGGTTAAAGGGTTTTTAAATCATGAAATTGGATGTCATGTTTTGGGCCATGGAATGGCCGAATGCATCAAGGAATAAAACCTTGGATTAAGATTGATTAAAATGGTATAAATGTATCATTGGGTTCGGCCACATGGGATGGCCGAACCCCATGATCTTGTTTGGGTAATTGGATGGTTTTTGAAGTGTAAAAACCATACAATATTATGCTGATTTTTACATGGTTTAATGGACATATGATGTAAGTTAAAAAGGGTCCAAAACATGGGCATAGGGTTCTGCCACATTGGATGGCCGAACCCCATAAAAGTGTTTGATAAGTTGGTATGGTTTTTGGAGAGATAAAACCATACCAATGGGAGAGATTTTTATGTGATAAGGTTACTGTTTTTGGTTGGCCATTGGATGGCTGAACCATATGGTTTTTATGATTAAAGAGAAGGGTCTAAGTTATGACATTATGGTGAAGAATAATGGATAAAAGAACCATTGGGTTCGGCCAAATGTATGGCCGAACCCCATGGAGTAATTTTGGTAGACTAAAGTTTGGATGATTAAGGTGATTAGAATGGATTAAGAGATCTAAATGGGATGGGTGTGGTTCGGCCAAGCAGTATGGCCGAACCCCACTAAGGTGGAATAATTATGGATGTTAGTTGTAATATGGTTTAAGGTCAATGGCAAAACCGTAAATACTAGTCAAAATTCAATATGAAAGGATTGACCAAAGGAATTGATTTGTGGGCCAAAGTCCAAGTGGTATGGTTCGGCCATGGTGCATGGCCGAACCCTACCAAGACATGTTTCAAGTATTAAATGTTTATCAAATGAGAAAGAAAGATTAAATCCCAACGTGGGTGAGGTTCGGCCATGGGTATGGCCGAACCCCACTAGATGGTATATGAGACCTAAACTTGATTAGGAATCAAGTAGATTAAGTATTGATTTGTTGTTACATAATAAGGTACCGGAAGTTGAACAACGAGTGAGTCGTGATCAGGTGACGCTAAAGAAAGATCAAGTACTGAAGTGAATCTTCAGTAGGTTTCCTACCTACTTGTAACCACAGTTTTACCTAGTTTTCTTATGAGACTCTTGTTTATTTTATGTGGTTTCAAATGTGGTTTTGAATGATGAGTTAAGTATTTACAAATGACATACAATGCACAAACATCTCATGCATGGCATGGGATGATGATTATGGAAACCGGAGCCCACACTCCGCCGGAATATCCGAGAAGCAACTGTGGGGCCTCCTTTGGTGGTGATACGTCACGCCAGGAGAATTGACAGATGATTATGAAACACCGGAGCCCGCATTCCGTCGGAATGTCCAAGATGCAACTGTGGGGCCTCCTTGGGCGGTGATACGTCACGCCAGGAGAATCTAATAGGTTGATATGAGGCACGTCAAGTGATGGCTATGAATGTACATGATGGGGGAGACTCATTGCATGTGCATACTTCATAGCATTGTTTTACCTGTTTTTGATGATCATGTAATATGATATATATATATATATATATATATATATATATATATATATATATATATATATATATATATGCATGTTTTATATGCTAACATGTAGTAGCCCTGATTTGGGAACCTACTGGGCGCGTTGATCTAACGCCCTAATTCTATCCTCAGAGGAGAATGCAGGTACAAGTAAAGGGAAAAAGAAGGTCGATGACCGGGAGGGGAGCCAAGCCTAAGCGTTGAATATTGGACTGGACATCTTTATATTACTGTCATTCATACTATATTGTGTTGGACATGTAATAAGTCATTACTTGCTATGGTTTGATTAGGTTAATAACTTTTGGATGGTTGATTTATGTTAATTAATGTTTGAGACTGTTATTTGCTATCTAGTCTTTCTATTCTGCAGTTAATCTAGGTTATTCCGCATGATGATGTTAGTTCCATGTGTGATTCATTATCATGGGCTAGTCCATGTACACATGGGTGGCCAGTTAAGGTTCAGACTTGAGTAGTCTGAACTTAACTCGCGTCGTGACACCGCCCGCTCTCTTTCGATGTTTTATTATAATTTTTTTTAAAAAAAATTAGACTCTGAATTCTCAGAAAGGGCAGGGCGTTGCATCCTCACCACTACAGCCGTTTCAGCCCCTCCTCTTTGGATTTCTCTCTCTTCGCCATCTTCTTCTTCTCCTCTGCGATCCTTCTCCTCCTTCCTCTCTGTCGACCTAAGCTGCGTCTGATTTCACCCCTTCTCCGCCTCCGACCATCGAGTCGTCACCCCCCCCCCCCCCCCCCCCCCGCCCCCGCCGTTGCAGTCGTTTTCAGGTTTTCCTTTTTCTCCCTTCTTCTTCTTCTCTCCCTGTTTTTCTATGATTTCTTGCGGTTTCCCCATTTTCTCGTTTTTCCCCGAATTTCCTTAGATTTCAATGATTTTTCCCTCTTTTTCCCCTTTTGAGTCAGCACGGCTGACTCACTTAGTGAGTTGGGTGCCTAGTTAGGCCCAGCTCGGGTTTGAACCATCTTGGCCCAGCTCGGGTTTGACCCATATTGGTCCAGTTCGGCCCAGCTCGGGTTTGACCCATCTTGGCCCAGTTCGGCCCAACTCTGATTTTTCCCAATCGACCCAGCCAGTCTTGGACCTAGCCCAACCAGACTTGGCCCCGACCTGTTTTGGCAGGCCTAGTTCTTAGGCCCGGCCACTTTTCAGGGCCCGACCCAATTTAGAGCCCAGTTTTAGACCTGGCCCGTTTTGGGCCTAGCCCAGTTTTAGGCCTATTTTCAGTCTGGATTCTTTTTAGCCCGTCTTGCTTTATTCACTTATTCGTTCTTCCTTGTTTCAACAGTTTGAGCTCCCTTCAACCAATCAAGTTGTTTGCTCGCTTCGGATTCTCTACTCTACACTCACTGTGAGGGGGCTTATCACATTTTTACCATGCATTACATATATCAAATATGTATTCTTGACATGAAGTGATCCAAATGGAACCCCTATTTATTAAGCCACTCGGTAAGGGTAAACCGTTGAGAATGATTATGTGGCACGGGGTCTATTCGGGTGCACTCTTGTCTACTATATGTTGTTGTGAGGAACTTTAATTGGATAAATTAATATTGAATATGATACTTGGAATATATTGCTGATACTTTGAATGTCAATTTATAAGAAGCACAAACAATCTTGTCTGACACAGAGATGTGTGTTTGAGTGACTCGTTATGCGCTTTTGACTTGTATGATGAGCAAGACATTGATTTTTGGTTAATTATGTTAGAACATACATATGTTGTTATACATGCTTATGTTGTTATACATGATCATGAAATCAAGTGCATGCATGAGAGGTAACCCACAACGGACAGTGTGCCGTTGGGTATGGAGACGGTGGACCCTTTTATGTGTATCTGTTCATGATGACGTGATGATGTTGGTTGTTGGGAGGACTTCCCCGTTACGCTCCGGCGGTTGAGACCCCCATAGGGGATGCGGGTCTCCCCATTGCGTTCCGGCGGTTGAGTTGTCTGCCCTAGAGTTTGGCTTTCTCGGCCGTGTTCGAGATGGTTTTCCGGCACGGCTCGTGTCGTTGAGGAAGTTGTGTGCTTTATCATCGGGCGTTGTCGAGATGGTTTTTCGACATGGCTCATGTGGTTGAGGCAGTTTTGGATTCTATAGTGGGGCGTGGTTGAGGTGATTTTTTGACACGGCTCGTGTGTGTGAAACAGTTGTGTATTCTTTAGTCTCCCGATGGTACTGATAGGGAGACCAGAGTGTGTTGGAGGACCCGATGTGGGCTATCGAGATGATGTCTCAATTTTGGTCGGTGGATTAATGGTTTGTGGTGTATTTGGATTTCATGCATATGAGTACTCTTGTTAATATGATATTCTGCATTCGTACGTACAATATCCACTTATGTTGCTGACTTGTGATAAGCATTATATCTTCATTGGGCTGGTTAGCTCACCCCTTACCTTTCAGGTACCACGATCGCGGAGGGGCCGTACGGGCCCTTTGAGTAAGCACCTGGGGAGGAGCGATAGTAGCTAAACATTTATGTTCATGTTTATGTTTTAAATTTGGAGACTTTAGTTTGTATGGGTTTATTATTACATGCTTGTTGGGATAACTATATAACTATGTTCAATTAGTCAAATGTCGTTTGTTATGCTTCTTGACTTTTTGAACTTGTGGTTTGTGAGCGGGAGGTAGTACCTCGTTAAAAAAAAAAATAGACCCGATAACCGCCTTTTACGAGTTTTGAGATGTTTCAGAAATAACGAGCCCGTAGCGGGATGGAGCGTTACACGATTGGTCATGGACGGGTTTCACTGTCTGTGGGACGGGTTGCACCGTTTGTGGGACGGGTTTCACCATTCGGGGGAAGGGTTTCACCGTCCGCGGGATAGGTCGCGGGCGGTAAAATGAAATTTTCTCTCTGCCAGACCACGGGCATGGTAGGCATGCTCGTCCGCGGTTGAGCACCTTCAGCTACACTATGGACCAGGTGTTGTGGGCACAGGACTGGTCACGGACGGGTTTCACCCTCCGCGGGACGGGTTTCACTACCTGCGGGACTGGTTTCACTTCCTGCGGGACGGGTTGCTCTGCCTGGGGACGAGTTTCACCGTCTGTGGGACGGGTCGGGGACGGTACAATGAAATTGTCGCTCTGCCAGACCACGGGTATGTTAGGCGTTCTCGTCCAAGGTTGAGCATGTTCAGGTACACTATGGACCGGGTGTTGTGGGCACGGAACTGGTCACGGACGGGTTTCACCCTCAGTGGGACAGGTTTCACTTCTTGTGGGACGGGTTTCACCCTTCGCGGCACGGGTCGCCGACGGTAAAATGAAATTGTCGCTCTGCCAGACCACGGGCATGTTTGGCATGCTCGTCGGCGGTTGAGCACCTTGAGCTACACTATGGACCGGGTGTTGTGAGTACGGGACTGGTCACGGACGGGTTTGACTATCGATGGGACAGATTGCACCTTCCATGGGATGGGTTTCACCATTTGCGGGACGGGTTGCGGACAGTAAAATGAAATTGTCGCTCTGCCAGACCACGGGCATGTTTGGCGTGCTCGTCCACGGTTGAGCACCTTCAGCTACACTATGGAGTGGGTGTTGTGGACGCGGGACTGGTCACGGACGGATTTCACAGTCCGTGGGACGGGTTGCACTCTCTGAGGGACGGGTTTCAACGTCCGCGGGACGGGTTTTTACCGTTCGTATACGGTAAAAATGAAATTGTCGCTCTGCCAGACCACGGGCATGCTTGGCGTGCTCATCCTCGGTTGAGCACCTTCAGCTACACTATGGACCGGGTGTTGTGGGTGAGGGACTGGTCACAGACGGGTTTCATTGTCCGTGGACCGGGTTGCACTGCCTACGGGACGAGTGGCAGCCGGTAAAATGAATTTGTCGCTCTGCCAGATCACGGACATGTTTGGCGTGCTCGTCCGTGGTTGAGCACCTTTAGCTACACTATGGACAGGGTATTGGTTGGTCACAACGTGTCATGTGTTGATCACGACTTGGTCACGGTTGATGTAACACCCCGATTTCTCAAAGATATGAATATTTAGGAAAATGCCCCTGGATTGGTAAATTTAATAATTATGATGTTAAATGAGAAAATGGTGGGACCCATTACTCAAACTAAGATCCTATGAACATATTATAAGGGTCAAATTATAATGGATGAGTAATGTACATCAAATTGGGTCAAAGAATTCTCAATGATTGGAATAATTATGAAAATGCCCCTGGATTGGTGAATTCAATAAATATGATTGTAAATAAGGAAATGGTGGGGCCCATTGCTCAAATTAAGGTCATGTGAACACATTATGAATGTTAAGTTTAATTGGATGGGTAATTTTCATCATTTGGGTCAAAAATGGCTAAATGGGTCAAAGGGCCCAAATGGGACCCATCGGGTCTTACTGGATTATTTGACCGTTTTGTGAATTTAAATTAAATGGGGTTAAGCCTATCTGATTGGAAATCAAGTGGAGAAGAAATGGGTAGGCTTGATCCATATGTGAAAACCATTTACAAATGACCAAAATACCATAATTGGGTCATGGAGTCAAAATCGGGTCAAGGAGCTAAAAGTGGACCCAACGGGTCGAGTTGATTATGGTTGACCGTGTGGACCCTCAAGGGAGCTAAAACACGAGTCAAATCAGTTGAGTGGGACTGAGGTGAGTTGGAATTAAATCAAGTAGTGAGTCAACTCAAGTGCATTAAATGAAATGCATTAAGTATAGTGAGTCGGACATGTGAGTTGGGTGAGTCAAAATGGAAGTCAATGGGACTGTAAATCAGTGAGTTTAGAGGGAATGTAAAGAGGTTGGCTCAGCTTTAACCACCAAAACAAGTCCCACACGTTGGGGACTTGTTTGGGGTGATTTCCATGGTGTATGTTAAATGAGATGCATGGGAATGAGAAAAGATTGCATGGGGCTGCCAAAGGGTGTGTTGGAAGTGCCAAGGGGTGCTTTGCTTGGCTGCAAGTGACTCCTTGGTTTGTGCAAGGTTAGATGAGGAGTAAATGGGTGATATGGGGCTGTTTAACAAAAGCAGCCAACACCCATGCTTGGCCGAATTTACATGCCAAAAGTCTTAGAATTCCCATCTTTCTCTCCCTCTCTCAAGAACACTCTCTTGGCCAAATTTCATCTTGGTGATTTTACCAGTGATTTATGCTTCTAACCAGCTGAGACAAAGGAAGAAAGAAAGAAGGAAACAAGAGGGAAGAAGGCAAGGAGCAAAGGCATAAGAAAAGCTTGGAATTTGGTAACTATTTCCATGGACTTTTGGTTAATAAAATGGGTGTGTCTTGGGCCATGGTGATGGCCGATTACACCAGGGTTTTAACCTTGATTAGTGGAGGATTTAAAATGGTAAAAATAACCATTGGGTTAGGCCACCATGGAGGGCCGAACCCCATGTAAAAGATTGCTCGGTTTTCATGTTTTGAAACATGAAAACCATGGATTTTATGGACTGATTTTTGGGTTTGATTTAAGAATCAAATACATGTAATTGAAAGGATTATAGACCTGTATCTGAATATCAGAAAAGGCGGAAGTTTTTATGGTCTAAATCTGTGGATTAAAAGATGGAAATGAACCATTGGGTTCGGCCACTTTGCATGGCCGAACCCCATGGAAACAAGTGGTTGGTTTTGATGGTTTTTGGAAGTTAAAACCATATAAGTTGGGACTGATATTAGATGATGGTAATAGATTTAAAATGCATGTTTTAAGAAGGTTAAAACATGGATTTGGATGTTTGGTTCAGACCCAAGGTTAATGATTAAATGTTTCAAAACCAAAGGGCATGGTGTTCGGCCAATAAGCATGGCCGAACCCTATGAAATTGGGTTAGTGATTGGATGATGTTTAATTAGTAAAACTCGGTAATAATATGTTGTTTATTACATGATGATTGGTGGTTTAAAAATAGTAAATATAACCATTGGGTTCGGCCACCATGGAGGGCCAAACCCCATGTAAAATATTGTGGGTTTTCATGTTGGGAAACATGGAAACCATGGACCTTTATGGACTGTTTTTGTATGAATTTAATTAGAGGGTTCTAAGAGGTATAAAGGCAGCAATATGATACTGATATTGGATGATTTAAATAACACCTAATGCATGTTTGAAGGATCAATTCATGGACATAGTGTTCGTCCAACTTGAATGGCCGAACCCCGTGAAAGAGATTGATGATTGTTTTGAATTTAAAGAGTTAGAAACCATTCAATATCATGGGGTTTCTATGGGATTTTAAATAGAATTAGGGTTACTGTTTTTATGGCTAAGATGCATGATAAATGATGAAAGATCATTAGGAGAATTGGATTCAAAGAACCATGAGGTTCGGCCATGTGAGTGGCTGAACCCCATGGGTTACTTTATGGTTTTTATTTGGTTTGCATAGGGTTATGCTTACTAATTGGGTTGTGTGATTTTGATTCAAGAATCATGTAGGTATCTATGTACTTAATATCAGTAAATAACCAAGCATGTTGATGGACTTTATGCTAATTCATAGTGAACGGGTTAAATAGCTTAAGCTTATGAGTAGTAGTTGGTAATGGTTCTATGTTGATTTAAAAGGTTTAAAATACCCTAATGGAGAACCATGTGGTAATGGATAAAGGAACCATTGGGTTCGGCCAAATGTATAGCCGAACCCCATGGAGTAAGTTTGGTGGATTAAAGATTGGACAGCCCAATGGCAAATCTGTGAATACAAGTCAAATGAAGGGATTGATCAAAGGACTTACGAGAGAGATCAAATCTAAAGTGGGTAAGGTTTGGCCATGGGTTTGGCCGAACCCCACAAGATGTTCTTTTGGGTTTTATATGAGAATGGACATTTAAATGCTAGTATTGATTTACTGTTACATGATAAGGTAACGGAACATGAACGACGA
>CM023541.1:66519389-66534389 GCA_013350335.1 Chimonanthus salicifolius | reverse complement strand
GTACGGTAGGTGGGGGACCTAATGATTGAGGGTAGAAACCAAAGATGAGATAGTTTTCATCTCATCTTCCAATCCCACTTCCATTTCACACGTTCTCCCTCCCTTGCACTCTCAAAACCGTCCCCTACATCCAACAAGAGAAAGAAGAAGAAAAACTAAGGAGGAAAGGAGAAGAAGACTTAGAGAAGAGAAGTACAAGCAAAAGCCACCACCCAAGACCAAGGAGGCTAGGTGTTTTTCCCCATCCTCTCCTCTCTACCCTCTCTCAAATCTAACCCTATCTTGGCCGAATCAAGCTTTGAGGATTTCATCTTGATCAAGCTCATCTTGGCCGATCAATCAAGGAAAAGAAGAGAAGAGAAGGCTAAGGAGATCAAGAGGAGAAAGAAAAGTCGGAAGAGTCGTCGGATTGTAAGTAATTCTTAAACAAGAATTCTACATTTTTTTTTAAGGTTAAGAAGAGATTATGGAATCCATTTCTTAGAAGGTGGCCAAAAGTATCATGGGCCTTGGATCTAAGATCCATCCAATGGAAAGATGAGAAATGGATGAAATGGGAAAGATGGATTAAGAAAAAAAAAAATAAAAAAATAAAAAGATATTAAGGACACTATGTATTAAGGTTTAATTAAGTATGGAGGTATGGGTGTTTAAAGGAATTATAGGCCATAGGGTTCGGCCATGTAGTATGGCCGAACCCCATGGTGAGCAATTAAGTAAATTTAAATGAGGTTTTTAGGATTGAAACCACGAAAAGGTAATTTATGATGTTAAGATGTTAATGAGTAAATATTAGTGATTTTTTTAAGGGGTTTTAAATAAGGAAAAAAAAATCATGGAGATGATAAGTAATGTTAAAAAGTTTTTATGAAGCTTAAATGTAATTAAGGTTGACCAAAGGTGATGATCAAATGTAGTTTATGATGATCAAAAAAAAATGACAAGTTGAATGTGTGATTCAAACCCCTTATGGGAGGACTTATTATGGAGCTAAAGGTGGTATAAGACCCAAGGAAAAAATAAAGATAAGACATCATGGGTTCGGCCATGGTGTATGGCCGAACCCATGACTCATTTGTGAGTCATTTTTGGGCTAAAGATTAAGGTCTAAGTATGGGAGTAGATGATTGGAAAATTTGATTTAAATTAAATGGCTGATTTTATTTTTTAGGGATGTTATGTCATGGTTAATGAATCATTAATGGGCTAAGTATATGGATTAATTGTGGACAAAAAAAATGTACATGGATGGAGGAAATATTAAACCATGGAAGTGTAGTGGCAAAACTGAAATTATTGGCCAAAATGAAGAACCATGGGTTCGGCCATGTACCCATGTAGGTTGGACATGGACTTGGGTGCATTAAGATGACCTTATGAGTGATTAAATGAAGCCTAGGGTTGCTACATTTTAGGCTCACAAAATTAGAATGTTTAATGGGCTAAAATTTGGAATTATGCATGTATTTAAATCAATGGAAATGAGGCTAAGTTAAGGGCTGAGTTTTGATAATCTTGTAACATGGTTAATGGTCATTAATGGATCTAAGTGAATAGATCAATTATGGACTTAATTATGCATGGATTAAATGAGTGATTAATCATGGAAAGGAAGAGTGACAAAATGGTAAATATTGGCGAAATTCAAGAACCCCATGGCGGATGAACTTAGACTTAGGCATTTTTAAAGATGACCTTATGTATGGTTAAATGAAGCCTAGGAGGCTAGTTTTTAGAACCATATAATTAAAATAATTAATGGATTAAATGGTTAAAAACATGGGCTGATCATTCATATGTAATAAGGTATCGGATATCGCAAGCGGTACGCAATCGGCGACAGGATTTATCGGGCGAAAGCGAAAAAGGACGCTAGTCGGTATTCGGTAGGTTTCCTACCTTTTTGTAAGCCGTGGATTATGTGTATGTGATGGTTTCCATCATTTATTTCGTTAATTATATGATTTATTTTAAGATGGGTTTTAATGCTATGGATTATATTTTAATGCTATGGATTATACTTAAATGCTATGGATTATATTTTAATGCTATGAATTATGAATTAAGAATATGAATTATATATATTAAATAGCACAATGCACTTACATCTCATGCATGGCATGGGCGGGAAAATAAAGAAACCGGAGCCCATGCTCCGTCGGGGCGACCGAGAAGCAAACATGGGGATAGCCTAAGGTGCTTTAACCGGAGTCCATGCTCCGTCGGGGCGACCGAGAAGCAAACATGGGGATAGCTTGATATGCTATAACCGGAGTCCATGCTCCGTCGGGGCGACCGAAAAGCAAACATGGGGACACCTTGACGAGGCCTTGCCGTCAAGGGGGATATGACATTGTATGATGGTATGGATGATGGGTGGGACACATGACATCAGCACCCATGGCATGGCATTCATTTTATGGATTTTTATTATGTTGTTATTTGTATGCTTGTTATCAGTAATCCATGTGCTAGCCCTACTCGGAGTCCTACTGGGCGCATTGTCTAACCCCTACTTCTACCCTACCTGATGATGCAGGAGACGGCGGAAACGGTGGACGCGACGAGCGCCAAGCTTAGGAGCTTGGGAAAGCGGCTATTTAGTTTATTTAAGTTTTATTTTGGAAATGTAATTTAAGTAGCTTAGCTTGTCGGCATGTAATAATTTTAGATTTCTTGCTATGGTTTGGATTTTATTTTGGAAATTATGATTATGAGATATTTTTAGTAATTTACATGATGTATCTTCCCTGCTATCTAAAAACTGGTAGGATAGATTCTATTATAACCCCCGCTTTAATGTGTAATTTCCTCAAGCTTACTTCTACGTGTGAACCTTTCCCCGTGGACTTCGTTCCACGCACGCGTAGGGTTGGCCAGTTAAGGGCTGGGCTTTAGAAGCTCGGACTTAACTCGCGTGGTGACGTCCGCTCCCTTTCTCACTCTTCATTTCAAAAAAACCATACAGTTAATTCATCATTCCTTAATCATATTTAAGTCCACTAACTTAGCCACATTAAGTGGTTCATATAATTGGGTCATGGGTTCATCATTCCTTGGTGACATTTAAGACCATAAAAACATTAACCTTCATCCATGGATTCCCTCATTTAAAAACCCCTTTTAAAATTACCATTATTTTTTCATTCAAAACCTTCAAAATCATTAACCCCTTTAATCAACATTATGTTTATCATTTTGAGTTCATCAACATTACCAACCTTCCCCATTGAAATCACTTAACCACCTTCCATGCTTTTCTTCACTAACATCCCTTTAAAACTTACAAACACTTGACCTTTTTTTTTTAAGCCTCCAACACATTAACACCTTACTCCACATTTTCTATCCTTTTAAACCCATTTAAAAACCACCATCACATTACCATAGGATTTAAAAACATTACATCCCTAAAATCTCTCCATGGTTTTATTTTTTAAAACATTATTTCCCACACTTAAAAATCCATTTTAAACTATCCCATTCTCAACCATTCCTCCCTATTTTTATACCCTTCAAATTTACCGCCACATAACCCTAAAAATCATAAATTATCCTCCATAGCTTCCATTCTTTAAAACCCTCATAAACCACCTAATCACCTACCATTTCATCACCATAGGATTCAGCCATTCACCATGGCCGAACCCATGGTTCATGATCCATCATTTTGGTACATTTCCTTGAGTCCATTAATGACTCATTTAGTCATGCCATACTTCCCATTCTTTTTATGGTTTCCAAAACACTTAATTCATCAAAGTTTCCCCATGCCTTTTAAGGCTACCAACACCATTCACACCTCCCATGCATTTCCTCATTTAAGCCCCTTTAAAAATTTCCTACATTTAATCACTAGAAACCCTAATAATCCTAATCATTCCTTCCATGAATTTCTTCATTTAACAACCCTTTACAAATCACCATATTTAATCATTAGCACCTTAAACAACATAAACCATCCTTCCATGATTTTCATTCAAGATCCCTTTAAAAGAATTACCACATTTGATCAATAAACACTTACAAACCCTAAATCATCCTCCATTCTTTAAACCCTAAAAATTCATACATCACTTAATTACCCACCATGGGGTTCTGCCATACTACATGGCCGAACCCTATGGCCCATAACTTTCTTCCAAATTACATAATTCCATATTTAAATAATCTAAATACATTATATCCTTAATCCATTTACTTTTTTTTTTTCTTAACCCTAATTTACCCATTTAGGGTTGGCCCATCTTTCCATCCTTCCATTTGATGGATTTGAGATCCAAGGCCTATGATCATTTGGCCACCATCAACTTTAACAAAAATGGATCCCAAATCTTAAAACCTAAAAATCTAAATCTCTTGTTTTAGAAAATACTTACAATCCGTCGTCTCCTCCGACTTTCTTCGCTCCCGTCGGACTCCTTGGCCTCCTTTCTTCTTCCTCTCCTTGTTTGATCGGCTAAGATGTTTGATCCATGGTGAAAACCTCAAGGCTTGGGTTCGGCCAAGGTAAGGTTAGATTTGAGAGAGAGAGAGAGAGAGGAACAATGGAGATGAGAAAGGTGTCTCAAGGTTTTTACCTTGAGGTGGTGGGCCAACACTTGGATTTTTCTTCCTCTCCCTAAGCTCTTCTCCTTCTTCTCCCTTAGTTTTCTTCTTCTTTCTCTTCCTAGTGTGGGACGGCAATGGGAGAGTGAAAAATGGGAAGACTAAAATGAGAATGGAATAAGAGATGGGAAAGAAAAATAAAGCTTATCTCATTTGAGTTGGGCAATTAATTCCTCCACCTACCATAAGATATTTTCCATGCTTTTTGAACCAACAACACAAGCCAACGTTTTTTTTTTTCCTTCTCATAAAGTGAGGTGGTTTGGTCTCCCCTCTTTGACCACCTTTTTTTATTAGTTTAATTAATTAATTAATTGGATAATTAACTTAGGTTAATTATTCCTTACTTAACCTAATACCTGTAACGCCCCGCCCTTTCCGAGAGTTTCAGAGTCTAATTTTTTTTTTTTTTTTTATTTTTTTTTTTTTATAAACAACGGAAGAGAGCGGGCGGCGTCACGACGCGAGTTAAGTTCAGACTACCCAAGTCTGAACCTTAACTGGCCACCCATGTGTACATGGAATAGACCATGATAGTGATTCACACATGGAACTAACATCAACATGCGGAAAAAAAAGACGAGATAGCAAGTAATATTCTTAAATATTAAATAACATAGATCAACCATCCACAAGTTATGATCCTAAACAAACCATAGCAAATAACGAATTATTACATGTCCAACAATAGTATTCAAATGACAGTAATAAAACGTAATCCAAATCCATTATTTAAGCACTTAGGCTCAGCTCCCCTCTTGGTCAATGACCTTCCCTTTCCCCTTGCTTGTACCTGCAATCTCCTCTGAGGATAGAATTAGGGCGTTAGATCAACGCGCCCAGTAGGTTCCCGAATCAGGGCTACCACATGTTAGCATATAAAACATGCATATACATATCATATTACATGATCATCAAAACAGGTAAAACAATGCTATGAAATATGCACATGCAATGAGCATCCCCCATCATGTACTTTCATAGCCATCACTTGACGTGCCTCGCACCGACAAGGTAAATTACAACACACCTTCATCTCTTCTATAAGCGATGTACATGTAATGAGCAACCCCCATCATGTACCATCGTATCCATCACTGTAGAACTTCATTCATTATCCCATGACTATGCATGAGATGCCAATGCCTGTATGCCATTTGTTAATGCATAATATATCATTTGAAACACATATGTTAAAACAAGAGTATCATAAGAAATATTGGGTAAAAACTGTGGTTACAAGTAGGTAGGAAACCTACTTAAACTTTGATTAAGTGTCCGTTCCTTTTTGAGCTTCACTCGGTCACGACTCGCACTTCCTTCAACTCTCGTCACCTTGTGATGTAACAATAAGTAAATCATTCTAATATTTAAATATCCATTCACATATAAGACCCAAACATCTTGTGGGGTTCTTCATTCGTCAACTTTAATCTCCAAACTTATCAAATAATCATTGATTGGGTTCGGCCATACTACTTGGCCGAACCACATCCTATGGGTTTTTATCCCACTTTCCATCATCATCAATGGTTGATTACATAGTCCATAATTATCATGTATGTCTCCTTAATTAAAACAACCATAAGTTCCCATTCAAAACAGCCCATTTATTTCAAAACAGCCCCATGGGGTTCGGCCATACTCATAGCCGAACCCTAGGGTTCACTTGATCCAATCACACCATGATCACTCAGGGTCTAATCATGCTAACTCAACCATGATTTAAACATGGTTCAGCCGCATATTAACCCACCAAAACAGTAACATATTAATCCATTTATTACCATAAAAACACCATATCTTCATATGGTTTTTAACTCACCAAACACATGAAAGACTTACATGGGGTTCGGCCATCCAAGGTGGCCGAACCCTAAGTCCATGTTTTGGTCTTTCATACATATTTTTGGTGTCACTTATTCATATAAAATCAGCACATCATTGCTGCACTTTAACCTCTCAAAACCATCTAATTATTTTGTCCAAATAACCATCATACCTCATGGGATTCGGCCATCCAAGATGGCCAATCCCCATGGTCCATTTTTCCAGTTTTAATCTACTGTTTTAGATCAGTAACTTAACCATAACATTACCATGGTTCAGCCATATATTGGCCAACCAAAATCAGTACATAATCTTCATGTAAATCACATAAAAACTCCATGATAATGTATGGTTTTTATCTCTCAAAACCATCACCATTAACCACAAAATGATCACACCATTGCATGGGGTTCGGCCATGCTCATTGGCTGAACCCTATGGCCTTTGGTTTGAACCACTTAAACATGTCATCTTATGTCTAATCTAATCATCCAAAACAGTAAAACATTTGCATGGTTTTATCCTACAAAAATCATCAAGATTTCAACATGATATCATGGGATTCGGCCAAGTGAGGGTGATCACTCCTTTTGTTTTTCAGCCCCCAAAAAACCTCTCAATTCCTCATAACTTCTTGCTCAAAACGGTGAGCATTGGGTGCCATCCAAGGCACCCCTTGGCACTTCCAACACACCCTTTGGCACTCCCATGCATTTCATCCAATTCCCATGTATTCCCATTTAAATGCCATCATGAAAATCACCCCAACAAGTCCCCAACGTGTGGGACTTGTTTGGGTGGTTAAAGCTGGGCAAAACTCTTCCAATTCCCACTTGAACTCACTGATTTACAGTCCCATGGGTTTCCATTTTGACTCACCCAACTCAAGGTATTTTTATTCCAACCCAACTCATCACATTTAATGCATTTCATTTAATGCACATGAGTTAACTCACCTTTTTATTTTATTCCAACTCACCTCGGTCCCACTCAACTGATTTGACTCGTGTTTGAGATCCCTTGAGGGTTCACACGGTCAACAATAGTCAACTCGACCCGCTGGGTCCACTTTTAGCTCCTTGACCCGTTTTTGACTCCATGACCCAATTATGGTATTTTGGTCATTTGTAAATGGTTTTCATATGTGGATCAAGCCTACCCATTTCTTCTCTACTTGATTTCCAATCAAATAAGCTTATCCCCATTTAATTTAAATTCACAAAACGGTCAAATCATCCATTTTAACCCGATAGGTCCCATTTGGGCCCTTTGACCCATTTAGCCACTTTTGACCCAAATGATGAAAATTACCCAACCAATAAAACTTAACATTCATAATATGCTCATATGATTTTATTTTGAGCAATGGGCCCCACTATTTCCTTACTTAACATCACAAAATAACTAATCTAACAACTCAGGGGCATTTTGGTAATCTTCCTGCTCCAGCAGGGTTAGACCTTCGACCTCCCCGGCCCTGCATTCTGCCTCCTCTGGAGTATGCCGGTCTAGCTGGCGGACGAAATGATCCTCTTGAGTTAGACAGCCTGTTGAGCTTTGGGCAATTCTTTTTGTAGTGACCAGGTTGATCACAGTGAAAGCAAGTATTCACTCCTCGGGATGCTTGAGTTCGTGGTCATGCCATTTGGACTCACGAATGCGCCGGCAGTGTTCATGGATTTGATGAACAGAATCTTCCGTCCCTATTTAGATCAATTTGTAATTGTATTCATTGATGATATCCTGATCTATTCTAAGAGTCAGGAGGAACACGCAGAGCATTTACGTATAGTTTTGAATATTTTGAGGCAGAATAAACTATATGCCAAGGCCAGTAAATATGAATTCTGGTTATCCGAGGTCAATTTCTTGGGACATGTCATAACCGAAAACGGTATAGCCGTGGATCCAACAAAGGTGGCGGCAGTAAGTGAATGGAAAGCGCCAAAGAATGTGACCGAGATCCGCAGTTTCTTAGGGCTGGCGGGTTATTATCGAAAATTTATCATGGACTTTTCCAAGATAGCGTCTCCATTGACTCGACTCACTCAGAAAGGAGTCAAGTATGAGTGGTCAGATCTGTGCAATCAAAGATTTGAAGAGCTAAAAGACAGACTTACAACCGCTCCTATTTTGATTTTGCCGGAAAAGGGCAAGGGTTATGAAGTAGAATGCGACGCTTCGGGAGAAGGACTGGGGTGTGTCCTCAGTCAAAATCATCGTGTGGTGGCTTATGGTTCAAGACAACTAAAAATACATGAACGCCTCTATCCTACGCATGATCTTGAACTAGCCGCAGTGGTCTTCGCTCTCAAAAGCTGGAGACATTATCTTTATGGCGAGAAGTTTGAAGTGTATTCTGATCATAAGAGTTTGAAATATTTATTTGATCAGAAGGAGCTTAATCTAAGGCAGCGCAGATGGATGGAGTATCTGGCGGATTATGAGTTCGAACTTCGATACCATCCAGGCAAGGCAAACAAGGTGGCTGATGCTCTTAGCCGCATATCACATGCATCCATGGCATGTCTGATCAGAACCGAGTGGGAGATGTTGAATACCATTCGAGAGTTCAATCTATACATTACAAACCGTGGAGTTTTGCACAATTTAATCATACGGTCCAATATAGTCACCAAGATTGAACAAGAACAAAGAGCAGACCCGGAAGTGGAGGACATTTGGGCCAGGATGTCTACTGGCACCGTTGTACCGGAATGGGAACTACGACCAGGACAGGGTCTTGTATTCCGGGGAAGAACTTATGTGCCAAAGAGTTGCAGGAAAGAGCTAATGATTGAGGCACATCAATCCAAGTTCTCTATTCATCCGGGTAGCACCAAAATGTATCACGATCTAAAGAGGCATTATTGGTGGCATGGACTAAAAAGGGATGTGGCGGAATTCGTGGCACACTGTCTAACTTGTCAACAAGTTAAGACTGAACACCAAAAGCCACCAGGGTTGCTCAAACCCTTAGCCGTGCCAGAATGGAAATGGGAACATATTTCCATGGACTTTGTATCCGGGTTGCCGAGGTCTTCAAAGGGTAATGACGCCATTTGGGTCGTAGTCGACCGGCTGACCAAGTCTGCACATTTCATTCCTATCAAGATGACGGATTCGTCTGAGACGTTGGGTCGGCGTTATATTAAAGAAATCATTCGACTACATGGTATTCCCCGAACGATAGTATCGGACAGAGATGGCCGTTTTACCGGCAGAGTATGGCAAAGCATGCAGACAGCCATGGGGACTGAGCTATTGACTAGCACCGCATTCCATCCACAGACTGATGGTCAGTCTGAAAGAACAATACAAACCTTGGAAGACATGCTGAGAGCGTGTATGTTAGATTTCAAAGGAGGATGGGAGGACCACTTACCATTGGTGGAGTTCTCCTATAATAACAGCTATCAGGCAAGCCTTCAAATGGCTCCTTATGAGGCTTTATATGGTAGACCGTGTAGGTCACCGGTATGTTGGACAGAGGCAGGTGAGCCTGCATTGATCGGACCGGAACTAGTCGCCGAAACTACTGCACAAATTAAGTTGATACGTCAACACTTGTTGACTGCACAGAGTCGGCAGAAGAGCTATGCTGATAAAAGGAGACGGTTTCTGGAATTCGAAGTGGGAGACTGGGTGTTTCTAAAAGTCTCACCACGGAAGGGACATATGAGGTTTGGTAAGAAAGGAAAACTGTCGCCAAGATATGTGGGACCGTTTTCCATCATAAGAAGGATGGGGGATGTAGCTTACCAATTAGCACTTCCATCGCAATTAGCAGCTCTACACGATGTGTTCCACGTGTCGATGCTAAGGAAATACAATCCGGATCCGTCCCATGTTTTAAATGTTCAAGATATTGAAGTACAAAGCGACGTGACGTACGTCGAGAAGCCGGTCAGGATAGTGGAGACCGAACAAAGGGTGTTGCGAAACAGAGCGATTCAGTTCGTAAAAGTGGTATGGGACCGTCATGGTGATGAAGAGGCCACATGGGAACTTGAATCGGAGATGAGAACAGCTCACCCCGAATTGTTTGTGTAATTTAATTTGAGAACCCTACTTCACTCGATTTTCGGGACGAAAATTTTAAAAAGAGGGTTATATTGTAACACCCCAATTTCTCAATGAAGTGGAAAATTACCAAAATGCCCCTGAGTTGTTAGATTAGTTATTTTGTGATGTTAAGTAAGGAAATAGTGGGGCCCATTGCTCAAAATAAAATCATATGAGCATATTATGAATGTTAAGTTTTATTGGTTGGGTAATTTTCATCATTTGGGTCAAAAGTGGCTAAATGGGTCAAAGGGCCCAAATGGGACCTATCGGGTTAAAATGGATGATTTGACCGTTTTGTGAATTTAAATTAAATGGGGATAAGCTTATTTGATTGGAAATCAAGTAGAGAAGAAATGGGTGGCCAGTTAAGGTTCAGACTTGGGTAGTCTGAACTTAACTCGCGTCGTGACGCCGCCCGCTCTCTTCCGTTGTTTATAAAAAAAAAAAAAAATTAGACTCTGAAACTCTCGGAAAGGGCGGGGCGTTACAATACCATTATTCCACCCATGGTTGACCAATTCAACCATGGTGGTCGGCCCCACCAATCCTTGGTCCCCACGCCACCTCACTTGGTGAGGTGGAGGTGGGTCCCATTTGGCCATATCACCTTAGTCTAATTAACATTAACTTAGGTAATTTAAACCCATCCAATCCATTTCCCCTTATTGGATCACCATTGGGCCCATGGCCCAATTACATCCACCTCCTACCCATTTACCTTAGAGCTTACATCCTCTTGATCCATTGGGTCCCAAATGGGTATTGGACCCAATTTGACCATCCTTGGCCCAATTTGACCATCATTGACCATTAAGATAAATTAAATCCAGTCCATGGTCCATTGGGCCATATTTGGGCCTTTGTCCAAATTTTGATCCAGTTACCATCTATTCCATCAATTTTCCCAATTTCCATCATTAAAATAAATAACATCCACATTTATATTGATTTAAAAATTTCGGGCTATTAAAATACAATCCTCTTTTGAAAATTTCGTCCCGAAAATTCTAGCGAAGTAAAGGTTCAAAACAACTCACACAAAGAGCTCCGGATGAGAGGCTCTCATTTTTTACTCAAGTTCCCAGGTGGCTTCCTCATTGCCATGACGTTCCCATACCACCTTGACCAACTGAATAGCGTGGTTCTGCAGCACTCTTTGTTCTCTCCCGATCACTCTGATCAGCTTCTGTTCAACACGCTAGCGATCTACACGGCCTACCATATAAGGCCTCAAATGGAGCCATCTGGGGGCTTGCTTGGTAACTGTTATTATAGGAGAACTCTACCAGTGCAAATGATCCTCTCATCCAACCTTGAAGTCCAGCATACATACTCTCAGCATATCTTCCAATATCTGTATTGTCCTCACCGACTGTCCATCAGTCTGTGGGTGGAATGCTATGCCGGTTGGCACGTCAGTCCCCATAGCCGACTGCATGCTCTGCCATACTCTGCTAATGAATCGGCCATCTCTGTCGGACACAATAGTCCGGGGTACACCATGTAGTCTGATAATGTCCCGGATGTACCGGCGACCCAAGGTTTTCTGATGAATCTGTCGTCTTGACATGAAGGAAATGTGCAGACTTGGTCAACCGGTCCACCACGACCCATATTGCATCGTGGCCTTTGGAAGACCTTGACAATCCTGTCACAAAATCCATAGAGATGTGCTCCCATTTCCACTTCGGTAGAGGTAAGGGTTTGAGTAAACCCGGTGGCTTCTGATGTCCCACCTTAACCTGCTGACAAGTTAGGCAGCGAACAACAAACTCTGCCACATCTCTCTTGAGTCCATGCCGCCAATAGTGCCTCTTAAGATCATGGTACATCTTGGCGCTGTCCGGATGGGTAGAGAGCCTGGTTTGGTGTGCCTCAACCAACAACTCCCTTTTGCACCTCTTAGGCACATCCGTCCTGCCTCGGAATATAAGACCCTGTCCCGGTTGTAATTCCTATTCCGATACCACCTCGCCTGTAGATATCTCAGTCCATATCTCCTCCATTTCTGGGTCTATTCGTTGTTCCCGTTTAATCGCGTCAAGTACCTCTTAATTACATCAACATTACTCACATCAACCTATGAGTTTCAGTCTTGCAGAATTTACTCTGTCTAACGTTCTCTCTTTTTCTCATGAACCCATTTACGATCTTATGTAGATTAATGTATTCTATTTCACCTTACCTGCTACCAAGACATTTCCCATAGGTACTCATTCAATACGTTCTTTCATCTACTCTCTGTGTGAGGTAGCCTGCCAATACGAGCCTATGCTCAAGTCCTTTGCTGATTCCATTTCAACTAGGTTTCTAGCTTCACTCTTTTGGAACTCCATTGGCTAACTACAGAGTCAGCTGGCCAGTCTAACTCGGCAGTAGCCCATACCTTCCCATTCGAGTTTCACTAGACTCATAACTTTTCCTTTAAGTATATCTCTCAAAAGAAAACATATCTTCCATTATACATAAGTCATCATGTGACTAACACCTTTTATTCAAAACTTCTATGATAGTGAGTATCTTTCCACACTGACTTTCCTGTGATACAAGTCGTAATACGACTAACTCCTTTTCCTTATAATGGGGGACGTAAATCGAAACATGTCCCAATCATTAGGTCTATATGTTATCTATGAGACCAACAAGTCCATCATACTAACGACATGTCTACCATGGTACCGATACTGACATTAATCCAAACCACCACGGAAATCACCATCCGCAGTTATACACATCCATCCCTGGTGCCACTATATCAGTGAGTATCATCTATTCATGATTAATAATTATCCATGAATATAACCGCCCCCCCCCCCCCCCCCCCCAAGGTATAATCCATTCATGGGCATAACTAATCCATCCTTGATCACAATTAATCCAGACCCATCATCTATCATGAGATATTTTATCCATAGAAACTACACTCGAATGAGTCACTGCCTGACTGTGGCAACCATATCAAATCACAAATATACTCCGACCTCTAGCAAGACTTACTGCCATGACTTACTAAGCGGGAGACCCACGTCCAACGTGATCATGTCTTCCCCGCCCTGCATCCCTTCACCCCAAGGGTGATTCAATCAAGCTCTAAGGCAGTCGGTCCGCGTCTAACGAAACTAGCACCACCCCCACGGGGTAAAATAGTACCTAGCTCTGCGCATCCACGCACGTCAAGTGTGCGAAATAGCCGTGAGAGCGTCCTCCACCGCGTAGCATGTGAGGGACCCACTCCTGACGGTAACCCTATGAACCTAGTCTCCGTATTTCACATCGAGGTTCCCACAGTTTCATGGCTACTCTAAGCCATACTCACAAAATCTATACACTTATCTCATCAATATCTGGTGAGGGACGTACCCATACCACGTCTCAATAAAAACTTAGTGGCCCCGTCACATACATCTCCATGCCCAAATCCTTGTAAACTCTTAAATTTGAATACTTTATTGAAAATTATTCGAACTTTCATCACATTACAAGGTTTGGTAGGGTTAACACAAACCCTTTAAAACGTACCCACAACCTTTACAAATCTTTCCCTTTTCCCCGACATTTCCTTACCCTTTCTTATCCTAATCTTCCATAGAAGACCCTGCATCATCACCAATTAATCGTACTTAGTTTTGGGGGATTTCTTATGCATAGTACAATGTATTTTGTTTGGGGGAAGTTGCCAAATCATCACTCTTTGTTTTCCTTCGTTTCTGAGGGGGAGAATATCTAAATTCCTATTGTTTGTTGTTCAAATTGGGGATACCGGGAAAGTGCATCCTACTTTGCTACGTTTGATAAATCTAACACTGTTTCGTCAATTTTGGGGGGGGGGGGGGGGGATTTGCTAAGTGAGTATACCTTGTTCTTGGGGGGAAAATTTCCTAAGTTTCAAATATTGTGTTCTCATTTTCGGGGGAAATAAGCCCTATCCTGCTATGTCTGATAGATCTAACTTAGAATGAATTTTTTTTTTCCTTCCCTTGCTATCATTCCTTTTCGTCAAACGTTTCTCTCAGATTGAATTCTTCAGTTTGAGTCAATCGAAGTAAATTAACCCGGCCCCCATGCAGCGGACTCCGAAGAGTAGGTCGGTTGGGATTCTTAGCTGTCAGTGAGACATGTAACCATCTTAGTCTTACTTCGAGAGATTCATTCTTCCGAGTCCGCTCTGATACCAACTGTAACGCCCACCCCTTTTCACCGAAATCAGAGTCTATTTTTTTTCTTTTGAAATGACAAAGGGCGCAGACGTCACGACACGAGTTAAGTCCGAGCTTCTAAAGCCCGGCCCTTAACTGGCCAACCCTACGTGCACGTGGAACGAAGTCCACAAGAAAAGTTCACACATAAATGTAAGCTCGCGGAATATAACTTAATGCGGAACATTATAATAGAGACTATCCTACCAGTTTTAGATAGCAAGGAAGTACGGCGCTTAAATTACTAAAATACCCCTAAATTCATAATTATATCTCAAAGTAATAATGTACAAAATAA
>CM023541.1:66396359-66519289 GCA_013350335.1 Chimonanthus salicifolius | reverse complement strand
TTAATATGCTCATAGGTCTTAATTTGAGCAAGGGCCCCACCATTTCCTTATTTACAATCACATTCATTGAATTCACCAATCCAGGGGCATTTTCGTAATTATTTCAATCATTGAGAAATTGGGGTATTACACATTAAATCCATGAACACAGCTGGCGCATTTGTGAGTCCAAATGGCATGACCACGAACTTGAACAGTCCATACCTCGTCCGAAAGGCTGTCTTTTCTATATCTTCCTCCCTAACTCGGATTTGATGATAACCAGAGATCAAATCAATCTTTGAAAAATGGCTAGAACCCCTCAATTGATCGAATAAATCATCGATCCTGGGTAGAGGGTATTGTTCTGGACTGTTAGCTGATTCAGCTTCCGGTAGTCCAAGCACATCCGTAGTGAACCGTCCTTCTTCTTCACAAACAGCACTGGTGCTCCCATGATGATGTACTATTCCGGATGCAACCCAGCCTAAGCAGTTCATCAATCTGCTTCTTTAGCTCTGACATCTCTACTGGTGCCATCGATAGTGTGGTAACGACACTGGTGCTGTGCCAGGGTACAACTTGATTTCAAAGTTAATCTCCCTCATAGGTGGTAAACCAGGGAGTTCCTTTGGAAATACATCCGTAAATTCTTGTACAATTGCCGGAAGTTCAGTAACTGGAGCTTTATTTATGGTGATATTATCAATACCACGTGGTTTAACCCTTCCTGCAATCCACTCTGTTATCTGCACGAACTACGTATTGCTTGCCGTCGGGTGACTTAAATGTCACTCTTCAGCGATAACAGTCGATGTTGGCATGAAACTTAGCCAACCAATCCATGCCGAATATAATATCATACTCAGACATGTCAAGCACCAAATAATGAACTCAAATCTGAGTCCAGCTAATTCAGTGTTAACCGCAGTACATATAAGTCCCAATGCCGAATGTCCGACAGGGGATACAATAGTAAGTGTTGTGGCTAATCTTTGAACTAATGTACCGGTAGCAGTAATAAATGATGCAGCTATGAAGGAGTGTGATGCTCCAGAATCAATAGTGCATATGCATAAGAACTACTTACTACCGCCATACCTTCTATCACAACATGGTCCTCTTCTTCTGGAGATGTTAGAGTAAATAATCGTCCAGATCCAGCAGGGTTAGACCCTCGACCTCCCCGACTTCGCATTTTGCCTCCTCTGGAGTTTACAGGCCTAGCTGGCGGAAATGATCCTCTGGAGTATGACTGCCTGTTGAGTTTTGGGCAGTCTTTTTGTAGTGACCTGGTTGATCACAGTGATAGCAGGTGTTCACTCCTCTAGAAGCTTGAGTGACTACTACAGATTGAGTGGGCTGGTTGGGGCGAAAGCCCCCACTAGATCCAACAGACGGCGAGGGTCTGCTGAAGTTCGATCTGAACCTCTTGTTGGGTTGATACCCACCCTTTCCACTCGGAGCTCTACGGTTGTCCACTCTTGCAAATTCCGCCATTTCCTGTTCCACAATGGTAGCCCTGCTGACCACTTCCACCAGCGTGGCTGCTTTGAACACGGTTACCCTGGCCCTAATGTTTGGCCGTAACCCACGCTCGAACTTGCGAGCCTTCCATATTCCGTGTCCACAGCATAAAATGCATAGATTGACAGGCTGAGAATTTCTTGGTGATACTCAGCCACTATCATCGAGCCTTGTACTAATGTCATAAAGACCTGATGACGTTCCCTCTCTTCCTCCAGAAATAGCGCTCTAAGAATGTCGCTGAGAATTGCTCCCAGGTCATGGAAATTCTTTCTCTTCTTGGCACAAGTGCCTGCTATTTCTCCACTACTTTCCACCATTTAGCAACGTCATCTATCAGCTGTGACGTGGCCAATAGGATTTTGTGTGCATGACTCTTGATATTCAAAAGAGTCAGTATGTGGGAGATCTTTTCCAACCAGTTCTCCGCCCCGACAGGCCCTTCTCTTCCCTTGAAGTAAGATGGGCGCTGTTGTTGAAAATCTCTGACCATGTTACGGTGATTAGTTTCACTCGTGCGTCCACCTCCGTTCATATGTTGTTAGAGGACAGAGGTGACTACTGCCTATACCAGGCTCTGTAGTTCATGCGGTACATGTGATATAGTCACGTCGCTGTTGCTATTTCCTTCTTCCTCTCGTCGATATGACGAGTCATATTCTTCCTCCTCATCCCGTCGATACGTAGGGTCACTATCCTCCTCCTCTCACCGAGAATGATGTGACTCTTCCTCATTGCGCGATCGTTCATGAACTGACCTCTCCTCGTGATGAATTGATGGCTCTCTGTCAAGTACCGATGGCACCTTCTCATGTACCACCTTCTCTCGTTGAGGTATCACTTTCCCTTGCGGCGTGATTATTAACACCTCATCCTTCTTTTACTGTCTGTCGGGTCCTTCTCTTTGATACCCCTCACCTAATCCGATTTGCAAAACTTTTTCCTTTCCCTTTGGATTCTTTATAACCTTTTTCTGTGGCGCCATTTATTCCTAATTCATGGAAACATCATAGACTTAGTTTCCATTAACAATATGCATTAAATGCCATAAATCCTTAAAATCATAAAATCGCATACTTTAATTAATTCATACTTCATCCTTGTACAAAGGGGGTAGGGTGAAACAAAACCCTATATAGAACAAAATACACCCTTACAATAAACCCTCTTTTTAATACCCCTTCATATTACTTCCTAGCCTAGTCTTCCGTAGAAGACTCTGTATCATCAGCGAACTTGAAACGGTTATCAGGACACATCATCGCCTTGTGCCCCAATACTTCACAAGTCATGCAGGGTATTAATCCGGGTCCTCCAATATATGGACAATTATTCCTCGCCTCTCCATACCCATGCAGTCCACAGAACGGGCAGACAATGCCTAAAGGGTGAGGACAATACTACAGTTGTGCCCATCTTGATTGCACAACTCACATGTATCGTAGGGATCTATCTCCCCAAGCGATTCCAATATAATAGGAACATCTACAATAGGATCCTCCAGAAAAGGTGCTAGATCCTCTTCTTCTTCCTCAGGAGGTCCCACTAACCAAGGAATATCCTCCATATGATACTCCGGTAATGGTGCTAGGTTCACCTCTCCAATGGTGCTAAGTTCCATTCCTCCTCCTCGGGAGGTCCCTCTTGTAGGTCCACATTGACTTCCATGCTGGCACTGTTGGAAGTCGATACCAAATCTACCGGACAACTAGGTGTCCCTTTATCCCATAATTTTGTGTATTCTTCGTTGCTTGACATATCTGTGCAACAACATTTAAAACACAAGAATATTCAACAACAATTCTAAATAAACCACTCTTGGTTTTCAGGGGAATTTGATCATGCATAATATCATGTACTTTGTTTGGGAAGATTGCCAAATCATCACTCTTTGTGTCTTTTGTTTCTGGGGAAATCTCTACATTCCTGTTGTTTGTTTCTCAATGGGGATATCAGGGGAGTATATCCTACTTTGCTATGTTTGATATGTACAGTTATGATGAATGTACTTTACTTTGCTATCTTTCATTGTCGTTCTCAGATTGATTGTTCAATCTGACTCACTCGAAGTAAATTAATCTGGCCCCCAGTCAGCGAACTCCGAAAAGTCGGTCAATTGGGGTTCTTATTCGTCAGTGAGACATGAAACCGTCTTAATCTTACTTCGATGATTCAACTTCCCGTTTCGCTCTGATACCAACTGTAACGCCCTGCCCTTTCTCACCCTTCTGAAAATCAGAGTCTGAAAATTTCTTTTGAAAGAAACACAGAGTGAAAGAGAGCGGGCGGCTCATGACGCGAGTTAAGTTCAGACTACTCAAGTCTGAACCTTAAACTGGCCACCCATGTGTACATGGACTACGCCATGAATCTAAATCACACATGGAACTAACAACAACTTGCGGAATAAACTAAACTATTTGCGGAATAGAATGACTAGATAGCAAGTAACAGTCTCAAATATTAATTAACATAAATCAGCCATCCAAAGTTAATAACCTCTACTGAAGATTCACTTCAGTAACTGATCTTTCTTTAGCGTCACCAGGTCACGACTCGCACGTCGTCAACTTCCGGTACCTTGTCCATACAATAATCAGTAAATCATATTATCACTTACTTGTTCATTCATATCCAAGACCCAACCACATCATGTGAGGTTCGTGTCTGTACATCCAACCCTATGATCATTTCCATTATTGATCATTCCATCAATAATTACTTTATGCCATTTAGGCTAACCTTTAGTTTAACCATATCTAAACCAACTTAGCGGGGTTCGGCCATACAACTTGGCCGAACCTCACCTTTTTAATTTGGGTTCTTCATTCATCACCTTTAATCCCATTTATTACTTAACCCAATTCTATCAAATACTCATTGATGGGATACAGCCATGCCACATGGCCGAACCACATCCTATAGATTTTCATCCACAATCCATCATCATCAAAGGTTGATTATTTTCTTACACATAGTCCATTTATCCAAAAACAGCCCCATGGGGTTCGGCCATACTCATAGTCGAACCCTAGGGTTCACTTGATCCAATAATCACCATGATTACTCATGGTTTAATCATGCTAACTCAACCATGAATTATACATGGTTCAACTGCATAAAAATCCTCCAAAACAGTAAACATGTTAATCCATTAATTGCCATAAGAACACCATAAATTTATATGGTTTTTAACTCACCAAAATCATCAACAACTTACATGGGTTCGGCCATCCAAGGTGGCCGAACCCTATGTCCATGTTTTGGTCTTTCAAACATGTTTTAGGTGTCATTTACACATATAATATCAGTATACCATTGCTGCATTTTTACCTCTCAAAACCATCAACTAAGTTCATCAACTTGTCCAAATGACCATCATACTTCATGGGATTCGGCCATCCAAGATGGCCGATCCCCATGGTCCATTTCATCAGTTTTAAAACTGTTTTAGACCCATGATACCTTCAGTCCTTATGTCATTCAGATCCATGTTTTTAACCCTCTTTAAAACATGCATTTGAATCTCAAGTAAAACTCAAAATAGTCCACAAAAACTCCATGGTTTCCATGTTTCAAAACATGAAAACCAACCAATTTTACATGGGATTCGGCCCTCCGTGGTGGCCGAACCCAATGGTCATCTTTACCATTTTAAAACCTCTATAAATCAAGGTTAAAACCTTGGTGTATTCGGCCATAACCCTGGCCCAATACATACCCCATTTGTTCCATGTTATTAAACCAAAATAACACATAGATTCTTACCAAATTTTCCAAACTTTCTTTTGCCTTTGATCCTTGGTTTCTCCCTTTTATTTCTTCTTTCTTTCCTTAATTCTTGCTGGTTTATGCTTGAATTACTGGTGCCAAAATCTCTGCTGTTTCAGCCAGGAAAAACGAATTGGAGAGAGGGGAGAGAGATGGGAATTCTTGGATTTGCAATGACAAAAACGGCCAAGAAAGGCAACCTTTGCCTTTTGTAGTTTCAGCCCCCAACTCCCATTCATCCTCCCTCTTTACTCTTGCCAAAAACGAAAGATGTTGGGTGTCAACCAAGACACCCCTTGGTGCCAAACGTTGCACCCATTGGAAATGAAACAATGCATCCATTCAATGGATGGGCGCCGCCCAACCTTGGTGTCCCTTGGCTTTACCAAGGCACCTCTTCACACTCAACGCTGAGATGGGTTTGATCAAGTGTTGTGTGAGATTACAACTCATTTCCACCTCCTCTTGACTCACTTAACTCATGATATTTTTATTCTAAATCAACTCATCCAACTCATCACATTTAATGCTCCATATTTGAGTCAACTCTTTTCTTAAATCAAACTCACTTCAAATCATTCCAACTCAAGCTGAACTAACTCATTCTTGAGTTCATTTGAGGGCCCACACGGTCATCCGTTGTCAACTTTGTCAACCCGACCCATTGGGTCCCCAATCAGCCCCTTGACCCGTTTTGACAACATGACCCATTCACGGGCTGATTTTTGCCATTTTTAATTGGTTTCCACTTGTGTTTCAAGCCTACCCATTTTTGCCATACCTGATTTCCAATCAGGTCAGCTTGAACCCATTTAATTTGAGCTTACACAATGGTCAAATCTATTTTGACCCATTGGGTCCAATTGGGCCCTTTGACCCATTTAGCCATTTTCGACCCAATTGATGTTCATTACCCATCCAATCAAACTTGACATTTATAATGTGCTCATATGATCTTAATTTGAGCAATGGGCTCCACCATTTCCTTATTGACATCACAAAATAATTAATTTAACAACTCAGGGGCATTTTCGTAATTTTCCACTTCATTGAGAAATTGGGGTGTTACAGGGTGTACTTGAGAGAGTGAGAGGAGGAGATGGTGAGAAAGAAGATACCAAGCTTTTATCTTGGAGTGGTGGCCAACACTTGCACCTTTCTTCTCTTTTTTCTCTTCTCTTCCAAGTTTTTCTTCTTCTTTCTTTCCTTGGTGTGGGACGGTGGTGAAGAGCAAGAGAGGAAGAGAATGAAATGGGAGAGAATGAAAAGAAAACCATCTTATCCCAAGGCTTGCTTAAACTGCACTTCACCGTTAATTTTCCCACCAACTACATGAGATATTTTTTATGCTTTATGCTTTATGCTTTATGGTTTATGGTGGTTCGGATAAACTCCACCAAGCCAACGTTTTTGGCTTCTTAAGATGGAAAGGTTTGTTTTCCATCTTTTGACCCCTTTGACCACCTTTTAAATAATTTAATCATTTAATTAATTAGTTAATTACCTTAGCTTAATTAATTCCCACTTAACCTAATGCCATTATTCTACCCATGGTTGATCAAGTCAACCATGGTGGCCGGCCCCACCAATCCTTGGTCCACACGCCACCTCACTTGGTAATGTGGAGGTGGGTCCCACTCGGCCACGGCACCTTGGCCAATTCATCACTAACTTAGGTGATTTAATTGAATCCATTTCCAACTACTTGGGTCACCATTGGGCCCATGGCCCAATTACATTCACCTCCTACCCATTTACCTTAGAGCTTACATCATCTTGATCCATTGGGTCCCAAATGGGTATTGGGCCCAATTTGATCATCCTTGGCCCAATTGACCATCATTGACCCTTTAGGTGAATTTAAATCCAAACCATAGTTCATTGGGCCATACTTGGGTCTTTGTCCATATTTTGATCCATTCACCATTTATTCCATCAAATTTCCAATTTCCACCATTTACAATAAATAATATCCACCTAATATTGATTTACAAATTCCGGGCCATTACAATACAATCCTTTTTGAAATTTTCGTCCCGAAAATTCGAGTGAAGTAGAGGTTCAAAACATCTCAGACAAAGAGCTCCGGATAAGCGGCTCTGTGCAGTGAGTAGGTGTTGCCGTATCAACTTGATCTGCGTTGTAGTCTCCGCAACCAACTCGGGTCCAATCAGCGCAGGCTCACCGGCCTCTGTCCAACAGACTGACGATCTACACGGCCTACCATATAAGGCCTCAAATGGAGCCATCTGGAGGCTTGCCGGGTAACTGTTATTGTAGGAGAACTCCACCAGTGGCAAATGATCCTCCCATCCACCGTTGAAATCCAGTATACACGCTCTCAGCATATCCTCCAATATCCGTATTGTCCTCTCCGACTGTCCATCAGTCTGTGGGTGGAATACTGTGCTGGTCAACACGTCGGTCCCCATAGCTGACTGCACGCTCTGCCATACTCTGCTAGTGAATCGGCCATCTCTGTCAGACACAATAGTCCGGGTACACCATGTAGTCTGATAATATTTCGGATGTACCGTCGACCCATATTGCATCGTTGCCCCTTGATGACCTTAGTAGCCCTGTTACAAAGTCCATGGCTACATGCTCCCATTTCCACTCCGGCACTAGTAAGGGTTTGAGTAAACCCGGTGGCTTCCGATGTTCCGCCTTAACCTACCGACAAGTTAGCAGCGAGCAACAAACTCTGCCACATCTCTCTTGAGTCCATGCCGCCAATAGTGCCTCTTAAGATCATGGTACATCTTGGCGCTGTCCGGATGGGTAGAGATCTTGGTTTGGTGTGCCTCAACCAACAACTCCCTTCCGCAGCTCTTAGGTACATCCGTCCTACCTCGGAATACAAGACCCTGTCCCGGTCGTAACTCTCATTCTGGTACCACCTCACCTGTAGATATTTTGGTCCATATCTCCTCCATTTCTGGGTCTATTCACTGTTCCCGTTCAATTGTGTTAAGTACCTCTTAATTACATCAACATCACTCACATCAACCTATGAGTTTCATTCTTGCATAATTTACTCTGTCCCACATTATCTCTTTTTCTCATGAACCCATTTACGATCTTATGTAGATTAATGTATTCTATTTCATTTTACCTGCTACCAAGACATTCCCCATACATACTCATTCAACACGTTCTTTCGTCTACTCTCTGCGTGAGATAGCCTGCCAGTACAAGCCTACGCTCAAGTCCTTGGCTGATTCCATTTCAACTAGGTTTCTAGCTGCACTCTCCTGGAACTCCATCGGCTAACTACAGAGTCAGCTAGCTAGACTAACTCAGCAGTCGCCCATAGCTTCCCATTCGAGTTTCACTAGACTCTCTCCAAAACTTAGCACTTCTTCATTTGCACATAAGTCACTATGTGACTAACCCTTTTGTTCTTAACTTCTACGACACCAATACCTGACATCAATCCAAACCACCATGGGAACCCTCATCCATGGTTATACACATCCATGGTTAGTAACCATCCATTCATGGGCATAACTAATACCTCCGTAGGACTATTCTGTCTATCATAGGACTAACAGGTCTAACATACGACCCATGCGTCGACTACGAAATCAAATGTCTATCATAATGCTAATGTCCGGCATCAATCCAAATAACCATGGAAACCCCCATCCATGGGAAAATAGTATATCCATAGAATTGTCGCTTTTACTATGGAACCGTTGTATCTATCGGGGGATTGACATACCACCAATTGTCGTCATCGTCCACAATAGGGAATACTATAGTAAGTTCAGTGGACATTTATTGTGCTAAAGTGCTAGTCACAGATGTGAAGGGAGTAGATACAAGAGAGTAGAATGTTCCCAAATTAAATAATGCATAAGCATATGAACTACAAACTACTGCCATACCTTGAATCACTGAATGATCCATTGTCTCTGGAGGAGAAATCGTAGCATTCAGCTGTCCCGATTCTGTCGGAGTAGGTACCCTTCCTGTCGGGTCATGCGCTCTAGGTCCCTGTGGCTGAGCTGATTGAGTTAGACGACGGAAGGGACCCCTGAAGTGAGAATGCTTATAGTTCTGAGGACACTCTCTTTTGAAATGCCCCTGCTGACCACACTGGAAACAGGTACTGCCAGTAGAGGCTGAAGGTCTCCAAAAGTTGGGTCTGAATCTCTTGTGAGGGCGAAATACATTTCCCCTACCCTGACCTCTTTGGTTCCGTGTTTCATTTTCGTTCAAGAGTTGTTGTAAAACCGCAGTGACTATAACTTGCACTAAGTTTTGCAGCTCGGGGGTTATCATTGGAATATTCACGCTATTCTGCGCTTCCTCCGATGAGGTGGCTGTACCTCTTCCTCCGGATGAGGCTGTTGTACTTCTTCTTCCACACATGGGTTTTGTCGGGTTCTTCTCTTCGGAGGCATTTTCCTAAACCATAAAAAAAAAAACATTCATTGGCTTAGTTCCTTCATAAATTCATAAATCGCATACTTCCTCAAAAAGTCATTCAAACTTCTATCACAATACAAAGGTTGGTAGGGTTAAATTAAACCCTTCAAAATAGCAAAATATACCCACAACCCTTACAAAATAACCCTCTTTGAATGACCTTTCTTGCTACTCCCCAGCCTAGTCTTCCGTAGAAAACCCTGCATCATCCTCAAACACAAAGGAACTGTCAGGGCACGACATAGACATGTGACCCAGTACTCCACATGTCAAAAAAGGTATTATCCCTGGTCCTCGAATATAATGACAGTTAGCCCTTTCTTTCCTGTGTCCATGCAGTCCACAAACCGGGCATACCACTTCAAGAGGGTAGGGGCAGTATGTGCAGTTGTGCCCAACCTAGTTGCACAACTCACGCATATAATCGGGTTCTACTTTCCCTACCAACTCTTTTACCATTGGAAAGTCTTCCACATTCTCTTCAGGAAGAGATGCTAAATCCTCTTCATCTTCCTCGGGAGGTCCCTCCTAAAAGTCCAGGCTAACTGCTATGCTAGAAGCAAACACCAAATCTACGGGACAGCCAGGGGTTCCCTTATCCCATAATTCCGTATACTCCCCGTCACTTGACATATCTGTACCATAGAATAAATAGAATACAAAAACCATTGACAGCAGTTTCCAATAACACCAATCTAGACTTTGGGGAATTTCTTATGTATAACACAATGTATTTTGGGGAAGATTTCCAAATTAGCACACTTAGTTTTGGGAATAGATTTCCTAAGCATCAATGTTTGTTCCATTTGGTGAGATCGGAAAATTTTCCTACGTTTGATAAATCCATCATTGTTCCATCAATTGGGGAAAACTAGATTTGTTTTCTCAATTTGGGGGAAATCACCAAATAATCATACTTAGTTTTGGGGAAATTTCTTATGCATAGTACAATGTATTTTGTTTGGGGGAAGTTGCCAAATAAGCACACTTGGTTTTCCTTTATTTCGGGGGGGGGATTTCTAAATTCCTATCATTTGTTGTTCAAATTTGGAAATACCGGGGGAAGTGCATCCTATTTTGTTACGTTTGATAAAGCTATCACTGTTTCATCAATTCGGGGGAAAGATTCTAAGTGAGTATACCTTGTTTTGGGGGAAAAATTTCTACGTATCAAGGTATCGTGTTCTCATTCTCGGGAGAAATAAGCCCTATCTTGCTATGTTTGATAAACCTAACTTAGAATGAATTTTCATCCCTCGCTATCATTCCTTTTCGTCAAACGTTGTTCTCATATTGAATACCTCAGTTTGATCAATCGAAGTAAATTAACCCGGCCCCCGTGCAGCGGACTCCGAAGAGTCGATCAGTTGGGATTCTTAGCTGCCAGTGAGACATGCAACCGTCTTAATCTTACTTCGAGAGATTCATTCTTCCGATTTCGCTCTGATACCAACTGTAACGGCCGCCCCTTTTCACCAAAATCAGAGTCTCTTTTTTTTTTTTTTAAATGAAGAGTGACAAAGGGCGTGGACGTCACGACGTGAGTTAAGTCCAAGCTTCTAAAGCCCAACCCTTAACTGGCCAACCCTATGTACGTGGAACGAAGTCCACGGAGAACAGTTCACATGTAGACGTAAGCTTGTGGATTACTAACTAAGTGTGGAAATTACCATAGAGACTATCCTACAAATTTGAGATAGCAGGGAAGATACATTCATTTAATTACCAAAATATCTCAACAACAAAATCCAAAATAAGATCCAAAACATAGCAATTAATCTAAAATATTACATTCCGACGAGCTAAGCTATCAAATACATTTCCAAAGTAAACTTGAATAAACTTAGTCTGTCTCCCCAAGCTCCTAAGCTTGGCTCCCGTCTCGTCCTTCGTTTCCGCCATCTCCTGCGTCATCAGCTAGGGTAGAAAGTAGGGCATATACAACGCGCCCAGTAAGACTCCGAGTAGGGATAACACATGGATTAGTGATAACAAAGCATATCAGATAATATTATAACGAAAACCATCAAATGAATGCTATGCCATGGGTGTCTATTTTATGAATCCCACCCATCATCCATACCATCATGTTGTCATATCCCCCTTGACGGCAAAAACCTCGTCAAGATATAAACAATCACAAATCATCCCCCTTGACGGCAAAACCTCGTCCAGATATAACCAATCACAAATCATCCCCCTGGACGGCAAAACCTCGTCCAGATATAAACAATCACAAATCATCCCCCTTGACGGCAAAACTTAGTCAAGATATAAACAATTACAAATCATCCCCCTTGACGGCAAAACCTCGTCAAGATATAAACAATCACAAATCATCCCCCTTGACGGCAAGGCCTCGTCAAGGTGTCCCCATGTTTGTTTCTCAGTCGCCCCGACGGAGCATGGACTCCGGTTTCATTTCATCCTTCCCCTGTCATATCCCTCCCATGTCATGCATGAGATTAGATGCCATATGCCATGTAATAAATATGATAACGTAAACCATGGCATTTAAAATCCCATCAATAAAACATATAATTTGATTATCAAAAGGAGATCAGGCAAAGCATCAATATACACACCATAGCCTTAAAACCCTTCTTAAAACAATCATATGCTTACCAAAATAAATCAAGGAAAAACCCATACATAATACATAATCCATGGCTTACAAGAGGTAGGAATCCTACCAAATACCGACTACGTCCTTTTAGCGTTTTCCTTTCGATAAACCCGGTCGCCGATCGCGCACTGCCTATGATGTCCGGTACCTTATTATACATTAATAATTAGTCCATGTTTTATCCATGATTAAGTCCCTAATGCATGCTTTAGTGGAGTTCAGGCCATAGCACCATGACTGAACCCCACTTAACTAGGTTTTGTGGGTCCCATTTAGTCCATTAAACAGTTTAATCACACAAGTCTACAACCAGCCACCCTAGGCTTCATTTATCACACACACGGTTATTACTTAGAGTCCCTAAGTCCATGATCATCTTCCATGGGTTTCTTTATCTTGGCCCATATTTACGGTTTTGCCACTACCTCTTTCCATGACTAGTCACTCATTTATCCATGTACATTATGGTCCATAATTGATCCACAACTTAGACCCATTAATGATCCATAACTTAGGTCCGTTAATGACCCATCAACCATGTCATATGATCATTAAAATCAACCATTTAATTAACTTAACCTTTATTCATTCAACACATATGTAACCCCATACTTAGCCCATCAATTTATCCATAGACTTGGATCCTTAATGATTCCTTAGCAATAACATCATCACTGTAATACCCTAGATTTTTCATTATATCAATAATTACAAAAATGCCCTTGGATTTATAAATTGAAGGATTATGATCATAGATGAGAAAAATGGTGGGACCCATTGCTTAATGTACTTGTATAAGGTTTAAATTAAGTTAAATAGGCAAGGTACATTTATTTGGGTCAAAGAGGTTAAATGGGTCAAAGGGACCCAAATGGGACCCAATGGTCATGGATGACATGATTAATCATTGATTAAACTCAAAGTTAATTTGGGTTAAGTTTAATTTAATGTTTGAGTGGGATTGAGATAAATTAAATGATGGAGATGAGTTGAGTTGAATTATGGGTTGAGTTGCATTAAAATGAATGAGTTGAGTTGGGGAGCTAAATAAATGAGTTGGATGGAATACTTAATTTTTAAGTGAGTGAGGTGTGGAGATAAAAGGTTGTGGCTGTTTCAAATTCAAAACCAAGAGAACGTTGGCTGCATGGGAGGCTTTCCATGCATGTAACTCCTAAGTAATGAATGGGGTGGCTGTTTTTAGGAGTTACATATTGAGTGTTTGTATTTCAAATTCAAATGCATATATACGTTGGTTGCATGGGGTGTACCTCATGCATGAAACTGCAAGTTAGGTGATAAATGGAAGTTGCTGTTTTATGGAGTTACAAAAAGGGGTTTTGGACTTTTCAAATCAAAATACTAGACTACACATTGGAGTTGCATGGGATTGTTATTCCATGTATATAACTCCTACAAAAGAGATAAATGGGGTGGCTGTTTGGGAGTTACAAATGGGGAGGAATTATGTTTTAAATGTAAGATGTAAACACGTTGGATTGCATGAGAATTATTCTATGCATGAGAATTAAGGGGAGTTGGAAGGTTGAGTTGGTCCAAGTGAAGCAAAATGGGTTAAGTTTTATTTAATTGGGTCAAAGTTTGTGAAATGGGTCAAAATGGCCATTTGGATCAATGGGTCGGGTTTGACTTTGTTGACCACTAAGTGAGTCCAAGATTGATTAAATTGGGGCTCGTTGGAGTTTGAAATAAAATCATATAGTTGAGTTAAATAAGTGAGCTGATTTGGAAATAAATTTATAAGTGAGTGAGTTGATTTGAAATAAGTTATGAGTAAGTGAGTTGTTTTAAATTATAAATGAGTGGAGTATGAAGTTGAAGGGCTGGTTTTCATATTCAAATAAGATGGCCACAACGTTGGAATACATGGGAGTGTTATTTTTATGCATGTAACTCCAAGGATGGAGAATGAATGGGTTGCTGTTATGTGGAGTTACAAAAGAAGTTTTGACTTTTCAATTCAAAAAGGTACACCACACGTTGGAACATGGAAAGGTTTCATCTCAAGATGAAACCCCCATTTGAATTGTTAATAAGAAAAGGAGCTAAGGAGGGGGGTTACACAAATTCAATCAGCAAGGGACGTTGGGAACATGAAAAGGTTCATTTCATGATGAAAACCCCCAAGTAACATAAGGATTTTGGGTTAAGGCAATGGGAGTTACACAAGGTTAACTTTGGGCTGAATTTGAGTAGCCAAAGAAGTTTCATTTCTTATTCTCTCTATTTCTCTCTCCCTTGGTCGTCCTTCATCTTTCCAAAAGCAAGAACAGCAGCTGCTTACTGACTTGCAATCAGTCCTTGGTTGATTTCTTTCACCAAGACAAAAGCACACTTTGAGCAAAAGAGTTTGGCACCAAGGTTTAAGATCAAAGTTTCCTTTCTCTCTCTTTTACTCTCAAACCCATATCACCTGGCTGAAGTATTTCAAGGAGGTAGCAGCAAGGCTAATCTCAGTTAGGAGAACAAGAAGGTAGAGGGAAGGCTAAGGATCTAAAAGGAGTCAAAGAACTGAAGGAGTCGCGGTGTGGTAAGTGCACTATGAACCTTGTCAAATAAGTTGGTCAAGGAAATGTGATCTGGCCATTGTGTGGCCAGATCCATCATGGTTTAGATTAGGTATTATGCTATCTAAAATAACAAAATATGGACCATAGGGTTCGGCCCCTTTGGATGGCCGAACCCCATGAGAAAATTTGGTGATTTTATGGTGTTTGAAAGACAAAATCCATATTATGAAATGGAGGTTTTAAAGGATTTTAAATGGAGATAAGCTTGCTGTTTTGGACCAGTTATGGGATGGCTGAATGATGTGGCTTTCATGGTTAAAGTATGGAGTCTCATATGTATATAATTGAATGAAAGTATTGTGTTAAGAGAACCATAGGTTTCGGCCATGTGAATGGCCGAACCCCATGGACTGTTTTTTATGGCATGTTTGGGTTAAATCATATTGGAAATCTAAAATGTGTTTAATATTTTTATTAAGGAATTACCTAGGCTTAGTTATGGAGTTAATACTAAGTTGATCAACCATGATATTAGATGGAAGGTGGGGATACAAATCAGTTTGGTGAGGTTCGGCCATGTAGTATGGCCGAACCCCACTAATGGTGATTGATGGACTTAGTGATTAATTTGTATGGATGAGTGAAGGATTTAAAAGGACCAAATTAAGATGGTGAGGTTCGGCCATGTAGTATGGCCGAACCCACTAAGATGGTTTTATTTTAGGCGATGGAAGTTAGCAAAAATAAGCATTGGTTAGACCAATGGCAAAACTGTAAATACAAGATAAATTGTATATGTGAATGGATTGATTAAAAGACTTGAAAAGAGGGGTCCAAAATCAATTGGTAAGGTTCTGCCATGTTGTATGGCTGAACCCTACCAAATTATGTTTAAGGTGTGAGGTGGGTTAATTATGTCTAAATGGTGTTTAAACATAAATTAAACAAAAGGATAGTTTAAATGGCATAATGGTAATTATGGATGAAATGATCAAAGATAAAATGATCATGTGATTGGATAAATGGGCCAAAACCAAAGTGGTAAGGTTCAACCATAATGTATGGCCGAACCCTACCAAGGTTCATTTGGAAGTTTGGGTTAATTAGATGGTTTTAATTAAATAAAAGAGTGACCAAAGTTTTAAATGGGTGAGGTTCGGCCATGGGGTATGGCCGAACCCCACAAAGTGGATTTTTGGACTTAGATGAAGTTGGAATCTTATGGTTAAAATCTTGACTTGCTGTTATATAAATAGGCCTCGAGATTTGCTTGAACGGTGTACAAGTTGTAAATGGGAGACGGTTCAAGAGAAGGGTCAAATTAAGTGATCATTGTGTAGGTTTCCTACCTGTTGTAACCACATTTTTATATGCTGTTTTATGTTGATTTCGATAACTTGTATGAATTTAAAGTTATGTTTCGAAATGGCATGTTTGCATAGACATCTCATGCATGGCATGGGATGATGTTTGTTATAACCGGAGGCCACACTCCGTCGGGGCGTCCGAAAGACCACTGTGGGGTACCTTGATGATGAGAATCCCATCCAGAGGAATCCGGAGGCCACACTCCGTCGGGGCGTCCGAAAGACCACTGTGGGGTACCTTGATGATGAGAATCCCATCAAGAAGAGGCTATGTAGAATGGTGATGGGTGGGACTCATTACATGTTCATTTCATACATAGCATGTTTTTATGGAATTTTGACACACATGTATTATTATATTATTTGCATGTTTTATACTAGCCTTGTGGTAGCCCTATTCGGAAACACTACTGGGCGCGTTGATCTAACGCCCTATCTCTACCCTTAGTGGATGACGCAGGAAAGACAAGGAATGAGGATCGAGAAGGGGATCAAGCATAGGAGCTTGGGTTGAGAATGGATTTTTAATGGACTTTGATTTATGGATTGGTTTATGGATTTTATTTAAGTTATTGGACAATGTAATTTGATAGCTCGATGATGTTGGCATGTAATAATGTAGTTAAGTAGCTACTATGGTTTGGTTTATTTGGATGATTTGATTGAACGATTAGTTAAGATTGTTTAGTAATTTTTGGAGATTATGATTATGTACTTTGCTATCTTAAGTAAAAAAAAATGGATTAGTCTTAGGATCTATTATAACCTCAGTTAGATTAAGACTAAGTATATTCCGTAAGTTTATTGTACCATGTGTGGATCGATTCTTATGGACTTAATCCATACACACATGGGCTTGGCCAGTTAAGGGTCGGACTTTAGAAGTCCGAACTTAACTTGCGTCGTGACACTCCGCCCCGATCACTTGGTTGATTATTATATTAAAAAAAAAAATATACTCTGATTATTAGAGTGAAAAGGGCGGGGTGTTACAATCACAAATTAGCCACTTGATTCACCCTAATCCCCATTCATTACTCACATGTATAATACCAAATCTAACCCATAAAAACTCCATTAAAGATCCTTAATTACCTACATTTAACCATTAAATCTTCAAACCCTAAATCATCCTCCATGACTTCCATTCTTTAAAACCCTAATTCATCACTTAATTATCTACCATGGTTCCTTCCAAAATTTCCATACATCCATTGCTTAAATAATTTAAATACATAATGTCCTTAATCCATTTGTTTTTTTTTTTTTTCTTAATCTATCTCTCCCATGTTTGTATAAAATTTTTAATACATAAAACCCTTAAAGCATCCTTTAGTTTTTCTTAATCCATCTCTCCCACTTATCCATTTCTCATCTTTCCATTGGATGGATTTGAGATCCAAGGCCTATAATAATTTGGCCACCATTAAATCCAAGCAATGGATTTCATAATCTCTTAAACCCTAAAAAAAAATCTAATCTCTTGTTTTAGAAATACTTACAATCCAACGGCTCCTCCGATTTTTCTTCCTCCTCTTGAACTCCTCAACCTTCTTTCTTCTTCTTCTCCTTGTTTGATCGGCCAAGATGAGCTTAATCAATGGAAAAACATCGTAGCTGGGTCGGCCAAGATGGGGTGTACTTGAGAGAGTGAGAGGAGGAGATGGTGAGAAAGAAGATACCAAGTTTTTATCTTGGAGTGGTGGCCAACACTTGCACATTTCTTCTCTATTTTCTTCTCTTCTTCTTCCAAGTTTTTCTTCTTCTTTCTTTCCTTGGAGTGGGACGGTGGTGAAGAGCAAGAGAATGAAATGGGAGAGAATGAAAAGAAAACCATCTTATCCCAAGGCTTGCTTAAACTACACTTCACCGTTAATTTTCCCACCAACTACATAAAATATTTTTTATGCTTTATGCTTTATGCTTTATGGTTTATAGTGGTTGGGATAAACTCCACCAAGCCAACGTTTTTGGCTTCTTAAGATGGAAAAGCTTAGTTTTCCATCTTTTGACCCCTTTGACCACCTTTTAAATAATTTAATCATTTAATTAATTAGTTAATTACCTTAGGTTAATTAATTCCCACTTAACCTAATTCCATTATTCTACCCATGGTTGATCAAGTCAACCATGGTGGCCGGCCCCACCAATCCTTGGTCCACATGCCACCTCACTTGGTGGCGTGGAGGTGGGTCCCACTCGGCCACGTCACCTTGGCCAATTCATCACTAACTTAGGTGATTTGATTTAATCCATTTCAAACTACTTGGATCACCATTGGGCCCATGGCCCAATTACATTCACCTCCTACCCATTTACCTTAGAGCTTACATCATCTTGATCCATTGGGTCCCAATTGGGTATTGGCCCAATTTGATCATCCTTGGCCCAATTGACCATCATTGACCCTTTAGGTGAATTTAAATCCAAACCATAGTTCATTGGGCCATACTTGGGTCTTTGTCCATATTTGATCCATTCACCATTTATTCCATCAAATTTTCAATTTCCACCATTTACAATAAATAATATCCACCTATATATTGATTTACAAAATTCCGGGCCATTACAGGCCGAACCCCACAAGATGATTTTTTTGGGATTTAAACTTAATTAGAAATCAAAAGGGTATATGATTTACTTGTTGTTATATAAACAAGGTAACGGGACTTGAACGGTGCACAAGTCGTGAACGGGTGACGGATTGAGAAGAAAGGACACTTAAGTAACTTTCTGTAGGTTTCCTACCTCCTTGTAACCACATTTTACATGTGGTTTTATCTTGATTTTATGAGCTATTGATAAAGTATTATGTTTTCAAGTTAATTGGAATGCTATGATTCATTTATAAATGGCATGTATCATGTATTCATTGACATCTCATGCATGGTATGGGGTGATGGATATGGAAACAAGAGCCCACACTCCGTCGGAATGTCCGTGATGCACTGTGGGGCCTCCTTAGGTGATGAGAGTCCCACCAGGAGGAATACCTTGGTGATGAGAGTCCCATCAAAAAGAAACGAAAGAACACTGTGGATTACCTTGACGATGAGAGCCCCATCAAGTGATGGCTATGTATATTTGTGATGGATGAGACTCATTACATTTGCATACATACATAGCATTGTTTTGTAAAGTATTTGATGATCATGTATTATATGTTATATGCATGTTCTTATACTAACCTTGTGGTAACCCTAGTCGGAAGACCTACTGGGCGCATTGATCTAACGCCCTATTTCTATCCTTAGTGGATGACACAGGAAAGGAAAAAGGAAAGGTCGAGGTTCGCGAGGGAAGCCAAGCATAGGAGCTTGGATATGGAATGGAATTATTTATTGACATTTGAATACTTTTATATGGACATGTAGAACTTAGTAATACTGCTATGGTTTGATTTGGATTGCTATGGTTTGGTTTGTTTGAGTTGGATATTTGATTTAAGTTATTTTGGATAGGACTCGTACTTTGCTATCTCTTTTGGAATAGGATTGTTATCCTATTGTTATTCCGCATATTTGATTTATTCCGCAAGTTTTATTTAGTCCTATGTGTGGTTTGGTTTTCATGGACTTGGTCCATGCACACATAGGTTTGGCTAGTTAAGGGTCGGACTTTAGAAGTCCAAACTTAGTTGGCGTCGTGACGCTCCCCACTCTCTTCCACTTTACTTATCAAAAATAAATAAATTAGACTCTGATTTTCGGAAGGTTGGAAAAGGGCGGGGCGTTACAGTAAACACCATTGAAACTTTAACACCCCGGATTTTCAATTTATTATTTTGTATGAAAATAATCCATTTAATTTGTGAACATTAGTTATGGATTTTAATTGGACAAAGAGTTGGGTCATTGGCCCAATTGGGACCCAATGAATTGTGTAAATTGGTTTCAATAAAAATTAAATGGGGTTGAATTTAGTTAATAATTCAATATTAAATAAATATTGCATGGCCGAATTTTAGAGGTGCATATCCAAGAATGATACTTAGGCCGTGTATAAAGATATTCCATATATATGTTAGGCGCATAAGATAATTTAAAAGGGTATGCATATGGTCTAAAAATTAAATAAGGAAGGTGTCTAATTAAATAGACATTGCATGGCCGTGTGTGACATTCCCAAAGTGGGAAGTCTAAACTCGGCAATGGCTATCTCAAGAGGGCACATGGCATTACTAATCTAAGGAAGAGGGGCACACGACACTCACATTACAATCTTAGCACCTTCTAAGATTGGCCGATTGGAATATGTTAGAAAGGAGAGGTAGCAAGGGGCGCATGGTTTACACACCATAGCCGAAATTACTTTCTCTCTTGCAAGTCTAATTCACGGCAATAAATTCAATTTCAAGATCAGTTCGGTTTTGTGAAAGAACAAGGAGAAGAGAAGGCAGCCAGCAAGAGGTGTTCTTGGCTTGGGAAAAATTAAGAAGAAAGGAGAAGGATTGGAAGAGCAAGGAATCGGAAAAGGTTAGTATCTAATTGATAAATTTATTTTGAATAAAGAACCATAGGGTTCGGCCAAGGTGTTTGGCCGAACCCCATGGAAAAGAATATTGGGTGATGACTGATGATTTGATTTTTAAAATGGAAAGAAAAGAACCATACTATGGCCGAACCCCATGATTGATTAATGGAAGCACATGGTTTATTTAATGATATTTGAATTATAAAACCATGGAAGTTGTTAATAAATTTATGGGGTTTCAAACAAGAAGATAATGGAATTATACTTATGTTTTAAGAGGATTTTAAATGGAGATATGGTTAGGGATGTGGCTCGGCCATTGCATGGCCGAACCATGATTGTATTATGGCTAAGATGTTGGATCAAAAGAATGGAAAGAAAGGGTGAGGTTCGGCCATGGTGTATGGCCGAACCCCACCAACTATATTTGAGGATTTTAATTGATTAAAATGGAATAATTATGTGTGATCTCTAAGGAATATGAACCATAGGGTTCGGCCATGGTGTATGGTCGAACCCCATGAAGTTGGATTGGTATATTTTTTTTAATGTATGATTGATTAAAAGGGAAGGATGTTATTAAGTTGGAAAATAATGGAAAAGGTTAGATTTGTTTCCATGGGCGAGATTCAGACGTGGTGTATGGCCGAACCCCACTAGGTTTCTAATTATGGAAATGGTGTATTAAATTTAGAAACCTTCTAATTATGGAAGGAGGTTGCCAAATTATGAAGCAGTTATTTATGGAAGTCGGTTTATTTGGAAAGTTTCTATTTTTGGAAGGTGAAGACTAAATTAGAAAGTTTTAATTTAGGAACCTTCTAATTATGGAATGTTATTTTAGAAACCTTCTAAATATAGAAGGTGGAGATAAATTTGGAAACCTTCTTATTATGGAAGGATGGATGATTAATTCGGAATCTTCCTAATTGTGGATCATTAGTGAAAATTGGAAACAAAGACATCATATGGCCGAACCCCATGAATCAAATTTGTGGATTATGTCTTGTGTATTTTAAATAAAGTGGAGGATCATGGGCTCGGCCAAGGGGTATGGCCGAACCCCATGAGGTTTATTTTATGAACTCGAATTATTGGGTTAATTATTAGTCTATGTACATTATGAATGAGAATAAGGGATAATGATAGCCATGAATGGCATTCTCGTAATTAAAGGAAAATAAGGGACCATGGGTTCGGCCATGGTGTATGGCCGAACCCCATGGGAATTGTTTGGTGAACTTAGATGTCTATGAATCAGTTATGGGTCTATTGTGTTTATGTGTTAAGGAGTGGAAGGGTTGAAATGATTAAACCAAGGGCAAAGTTGTGAATACATGCTAAGATGGAAGGTTAGCCATGAATGACAATCTTGTAAATATGGGGATTGGTTAATGGACTTTAAAAGTTGTAAATCAAGTGGGACTTGGTTTTGATTTATTATTGTATTATAAGGTAACGGGATCTCACAAGGCGTTTACGATCGTGAGCGGTTACCGGACGAAAGACGCAAGCACAAGTTAGCGGTCTTTGGTAGGATTCCACCTCTTTGAAACCATGGGTTTATATACTTTGTGTTTATCTTATTTTGATGAATTTATGTTTCAAAGGATATGCTTTATATTGAATTTTAAATGCTAGGTCTATATGAGGAAAGAGCATGTGTTTTAAATATGATTTTAAATGCTATGTTTATGTTATAAAATAGCATGTGTTTCATTGGCATCTCATGCATGGCATGGGGTGGAGGATTTGTAACCGGAGGGGTCACTCCATCTGGGCGTCCGAAAAACCTATGTGCGGTACCTTGATATGCTTTTCTATCAGGAGGAATTCGGAGGGTCCACACTCCGTCGGGGCATCCGAAAGACATATGTGGTGGGTATTTTTATGTACATGTGATGGGTGGGACTCATTGCATTTGTCATCATTGCATGGCATGGATTTATATGGTTTTTGACATTACGATATTATTATAAATGTTTTGTGCTGACCATGTGTTAGCCGTAATTGGAATACCTAATGGGCGCGTTGTTCTAACGCCCTACTTCTACCCTAGTTGATGATACAGGAAATCAGGGGAACGATGAACGCAAGGAGGGCCAAGCATAGGAGCGTGGATGATTTATTTTATATGTTTTAAACAAAAGTTACTCATGGACTTGTATTTGAGTATCTAGATTTCGGGATGTAGTAACTTAAATGGATAGTTGTTAGTTTTGATAATTATGGTATTTGAATGATGAGTAAGGACTTGACGTACTTGCTATCTGAATGGAATAGAACTTGGTTCTATTATGATTCCGCAATTTTGATGTTAATATTCCGCAGGTTTATATTGCTATGTGTGAACCATTTTCATGGACTTGGTCCATGCACACATAGGGTTGGCCAGTTAAGGGTCGGACTTAGCTCGCTCGTGACGTCCCGCTCTCTATCACTCTACTTTGTTATTAAAAAAAAAAAAATAGACTCTGAATTTATGGGATGAAGCGAGTGAAAAAGGGCGGGGCATTACAGTTGGTATCAGAGCGAACCCGAAACATTGAATCTCTCGGGGTAAATTAATCCAGTTTCCGTGCATTAATTTACTTCGTTAGACTCAGACGGATGATAGTAAAGGAAGTACAGTCAAAATAATCAGATTATGAAACATATCAACATAGGATGTATTTCCCCAGAAAACAAAGCAAAAATCAAGAGTGCTTATTTGGAAATTTTCCCCAACAGGTAGGAAATGCAAAATATTGTTTATGGAAACTAAGTCTTGATATTTTTCATGGCTTAGGGAAAAATGGATCCAAGGGGAAGGCCAAGGAGAAATACCCGACAAAACCCAAATGGGGGTGAAGAAGAGGAACGACAATCTCATCATGAAGAGGAAGAAACAACAATCTCACCAAGAGGAGGAGCAACAAAACAGCGTGACCATACCTGTGGTGCCTCTTGAATTGTAGAATTTGGTTCAAGCGGTGGTCACTTCGGTGCTGCAACAACACATGGATGGGAATGGAACCACTAAGGAAAACAATGACAGGAGCATGGTCAAGGACTTCCAGCAACAGCGCCCTCCTTACTTCAAGGGAAGAGAAGGGGCTGTCGGAGCGGAAAACTGGCTGAAGAAGATTTCACAGATTCTGACTTTGTTGAATATTACGAGTCATACTCATAAGATTTTACTGGCCACATCACAACTGATTGATGATGCTGGTAAATGGTGGGAGGTGATAGAGAAGCATCGAGCACTTATTCCGGAAGGGGAGAGGACTGCCATGACTTGGGAACAGTTCTCAGCTACCTTCTTGGAACATTATTTTCCTGAGGAGGAGAAGGAGCGTTAGACCCAGGCTTTTCTATCTTTGGTACAGGGTACCATGACGGTGGCAGAGTACCACCAGGAATTTCTCAGTTTATCTGTATATGCATTTTATATAGTGGATACAGAGTATCGGAGGGCACGCAAGTTTGAGCGGGGCCTTCGACCAAGCATAAGGGCCAAGGTAACTATATTCAAGGCAGCCACATTGGCAGAAGTGGTCAGCAGAGCCACTATAGCAGAGCAAGAGATGGCTGAATTGACGCATTTTGACAATCGCCGAGCTCAGAGCGGGAGGGGTACATTCTAGCCCAGCAAGAGGTTCCGACCAAACTCTAGCAGACCTTCACCATCTATTGGGTCAACAGGGGGCTTTCATCCCAATCATCCCTCCCCATCTGCATCAGTCACTCAGGCTCCTAGAGGTGGGAACAACTGCTTTCATTATGATCAGCCTGGCCATTTTAAGAGGGAATGTCCACAACTCAACAAACCAGGGGTTCATCTCGTCCACTAGTTAGGCCAGCTAATTCACGTGGAGGCAGGAGATTTAATCAGACGGGACAGCCACCTACAGGATCTGGACGGGTATTCACTTTAGCACCTCCAGCAGCAGAGGATCATTCAGTGATTCAAGGTATGGCAGTAGTCAGTAGTTCCTATGCCTTTGCATTATTTGATTCGGGAGCATCTCACTCTTTCATATCTGTTGCATTCATAACTGCTACTGGTACATTGGTACAAAAATTGTCCACAGCACTCACCATTGTATCCCCCGTCGGAGACACATCATTGGGACTTATATGCACATCAGTGAATACTGAACTTGTTGGACTCAGATTTGAGTTCAATTATTTGGTATTTGATATGACAGAATATGATATTATTTTCGGCATGGATTGGTTGGCTAGCTTTAAGGCCAACATTGATTGTTATCGTCGCAAGGTGACATTTTGGTTGCCCGAGGAAAACAACATGTGGTGCGTGCTGATAAACAAAGCAGACTGCATGAAGGGTTGAATCATCTGGTATTGAACATTATCAGAATCAACAAGGCACCGGTGGTTGAACTTCCGGAATTAGTAAGGGAATATGCGGACGTTTTTCCAGAGGAACTCCCTGGTTTGCCTCCCATGAGGGAGATCAATTTTGAAATCATACTGTACTTTGGAACTACACCAGTGTCATTACCATATTATTGGATGGCACCAGCAGAGATATCCGAGTTAAAGAAGCAGATTGATGAACTGCTTAGACTGGGGTGTATTAGGAACAGTACATCGGCTTGGGGAACTCCAGTTTTATTTGTAAAGAAGAAGGATGGTTCACTCCGTATGTGTGTGGATTACCGAAAACTGAATCAGCTGACAGTTAGAAACAAGTACCCTCTACCTAGGATCGATGATTTATTTAATCAACTTAAAGGTTCCAGTCATTTTTCTAAGATGGACCTGATGTCCGGATATCACTAAATCCGGGTTAAGGAGGAGGACATAGAAAAGACAGCCTTCAGAAAGCGATATGGACTATACGAGTTTGTAGTCATGCCGTTTGGACTCACCAATGCACCGGTTGTGTTCATGGATTTAATGAACAGGACCTTCCGTCCTTACTTGGACCAATTTGTTATTGTATTTATTGATGATATTTTGATTGACTCCAAAACTCAGGAAGAACATGTTGAGCACCTGAGAATAGCTCTGGACACTTTGAGAAAGAACAAACTATATGCTAAAGCCAGTAAATGTGAATTTTGGCTATCTGAGGTCAACCTTTTGGGACATATTATATCAGAAGAAGGTATAGCTGTGGACTCGGCTAAGATAGCGGCAGTAAGAGATTGGAAAGCGCCAAAGAATGTAACCGAGATCCGTAGTTTTTTGGGATTGGCTGGTTATTACAGGAAATTTATTATGGACTTCTCAAAAATTGCCTCTCCACTTACTCGACTCATTCAGAAAGGAGTCAAATATGAGTGGTCAGATTTGTGCAATCAAAGGTTTTAAGAGCTGAAGAAAAGACTTACCACTGCTCCTATCCTAATTTTACCGGAAAGAGGCAAGTGTTATGAGGTACAATGCGATGCTTCAGGAGAGGGACTGGGGTGTACACTCAGTCAAAGTAATCGTGTGGTGGCATATGGATCAAGACAATTGAAAATACATGAACGTCTCTATCCTACGCACGATCTGGAACTAGCTGCAGTGGTCTTTGTTCTCAAAAGCTGGAGACATTATCTTTATGGCGAGAAATTTGAAGTATTTTCAGATCATAAGAGCTTGAAGTACTTGTTTGATCAGAAAGAGCTCAACTTGAGGCAGCGCAGATGGATGGAATATCTGGCAGATTATGAGTTCGCACTTCGTTTTCACCCTAGCAAGGCGAACAAGGTGGCAGATGCCCTCAGCCGTTTATCACATGCATCAGTGGCATGTTTGATCAGGACAGAATGGGAGATGCTGAATACCATTCAAGAGTTTAAACTTTACCTCAATAACCATGGGACTATATACAATTTGATCATACGGTCCATCATGGTTACTAAAATTGAACAGGAACAACGGACAGACCCGGAGGTGGAGGAGATTTGGGCCAAGATGTCTACTGGTGAAGTCATACCGGAATGGGAGTTACGACTAGGACAGGGTCTTCTATTCCGAGGAAGGATTTATGTACCTAAAAGCTGCAGAAAAGAGTTATTGGTTGAGGCACATCAGACCAAACTCTCTATTCATCCGGGCAGTACCAAGATGTATCACGACCTGAAGAGACATTACTGGTGGCACGGACTCAAAAGAGATGTGGCAGAATTTGTAGCACATTGCTTAACTTGTCAGCAGGTTAAGACGGAACATCAGAAGCCACTAGGGTTACTCATGTAACGCTCGCCCCTTTTCACCGAAATCAGAGTCTATTTTTTTTTTTTTGAAATAAAAGTGACAAAGGGCGCGGACGTCAAGACGCGAGTTAAGTCCGAGCTTTTAAAGCCCGGCCCTTAACTGGCCAACCCTACGTGTGCGTGGAACGAAGTTCACGGAGAATGGTTCACACGTAGAAGTAAGCTTAAGGAATATTTAAACTAAGTGCGGAAATTGTAATAGAGATTATCCTACCAATTTTCAGATAGCAGGGAAGAAACATCCATTTAATTACTAAAATACCACTAAATCGTACTGTCCAAAATAAAATCCAAAACATAGCAAGTAATTTAAGTTATTACATTCTGACGAGTTAAGTTACTCAAAATTACATTTCCAAAATAAAATTTAAATAAACTAAACAGTTCGCTTCCCCAAGCTCCTAAGTTTGGCTTTCGTCTCGTCCTCCGTTTCCGCCATCTCCTGCGTCATCAGCTAGAGTAGAAGTATGGTGTTAGACAACACGCCCAGTAGGACTTCGAGTAGGGCTAACACATGGATTAGTGGTAACAAAACATATAGATAATATCATATCCAAAACCATGCAATTTGGTACATGTCATGCAATGGGTGTCCTATGTCATGAATCCCACCCATCATCCATACTATCATGCTTCCATATCCCCCTTGACGGCAAGGCCTCGTCAAAGTATCCCCATGTTTGCTTCTCGGTCGCCCCGACGGAGCATGGACTCCGGTTATAGCATATCAAACTATCCCCATGTCTGTTTCTCGGTCGCCCCGACGGAGCATGAACTCCGGTTATAGCATGTAAAGCTATCCCCATTTCTGTTTCTCGGTCGCCCTGACGGAGCATGGACTCCGGTTATAGCATATAAAGCTATCCCCATGTCTGTTTCTCGGTCGCCCAGACGGAGCATGCACTCCGGTTTCATTTCATCCTTCCCATACCATATCCCTCCCATGTCATGCATGAGATGTAGATGCCATATGCCATGTAATATATATGATCATAGTCATAAAACCCATCTTAAAGCCATTACATGATTACCAAAATAAATCAAAGGAAAACCATCACATAATACTTAATCCATGACCAAAATGAATCAAAGGAAAAACCATCACATAATACTTAATCCATGACCAAAATAAAACAAAGGAAAAACCATCACATAATACTTAATCCATGACCAAAATAAATCAAAGGGAAAAACCATCACATAATACTTAATCCATGACCAAAATAAATCAAAGGGAAAAACCATCACGTAATACTTAATCCATGGCTTACAATAAGGTAGGAATCCTACCGAATACCGACTAGTACTCCTTAGCGTTTCCGTCCAATAATCCGATCGCCGATCGCGCACCTCTTGCGATGTCCGGTACCTTATTATATATCAATAATTAGTCCGTGTTTTTAACCATTATTAAGTCCCTAATTCATGCCTTAGTGGGGTTCGGTCATACATCATGGCCGAACCTCACTATACAGTTTTGTGGGTCCCATTTAATCTATCAAATATTTAAATCACATGAATCTTAAAATCAGCCACCCTAGGCTTTATTTAACCATACATAAGTTTATTACTTAGAGCCCCTAAGTCCATGATCATCTTCCATGGGTTCTTGAATTTGGCCATTAATTACGGTTTTGCCAATACCTTTCCCATGGTTAGACATTCACTTAACCATATACATTTCTTTGTCCATAATTGATCCATAGACTTGGATCCCTTAATGACTCCTTAGCCATGACACAACATCATCAAAAATCAGCCACTACCCCCATGTCGTGGTCCGCACTTTGAATCTGACCATTACTCCCATTTCAAGGCCTATCATCACTCGTTCATAATCTACACTACACATTGGGAGAATGCAATTGCATTATAAATACAAGATTTTCATACCACATATTAGTCTTTGCAAGCTAGACCCTTCACACCCTCCTCATAGTGTCGTCATCTCACGAGTTTCATGTGGCAAGTTAACCCATGCATTCCGGTCTCTTTCAAGTACATTGTTTATCTAACATCTCTCAAATGGGCACTTTGTCCATATGAGAACCTCTTATACCCCCTCACAAAGTGTTTACATCATCACCCATTATATGTCATAACACAAATCTCTTCACTTGGGTCATGACAAATTGTCAAGCCATGAGTCATCACCAATATAAAAGCCATTTCTAAAAACCATTGTACCATCCCCTAAGTATACCCATATAACACATTATCAAACACTCCCCACCCTTTTTATTCACATTTATCTCACTCATAAACATATGCAACATATAACCCACATCAAACGTTCATGCATCTTATCATCATTTGATGCATGTAGTTCATCATTGTACATTTTTACATACTCTTTCCTCACTTAATTAGTATGATCATAACTATTAGTCTTTCCTCATTTCACCACTTCATACACTCAACAATAAGAATTCAATACATGTATATTCACATGCACTCACAATACAAGTATGCTTGTGCAATTTAATATCACATAATATCATCAATAACAACAAAATCCCGTTCAACTTAATTTAAGCATACTCAAGTGCAAGGTTCCCTCATTAAAACCTCTTTAACTTCACTAACATTTATTCATTAACATCTTAAAATCATAAATCCCCCTTCCATGGTTTTGATCTTAAAAACCCCATTCCAATTTACTTAATTACTCACCATGATTCCTTCCAAAATTCCATACATCCATTGCTTAAATAATTTAATTACGTAATGTCCTTAATCCATTTATTTTTCTTAACCCTAATTTACCCATTAGGGTTTTGTCCCATTTTCCTCCTTTCATTGGATGGATTTGAGATCCAAGGCCCATGACAATTTGGCCATTATTTAAATCCAAGAAATGGACCCATTTATAAACCTTAAAAAAAACTAACCTCTTGTTTTAGAAAATACTTACAATCCGACGGCTCCTTTGACTTTTCCTTCTCCTCTCGGATTCCTTGGCCTTCTCTTCGTTTCTTCTCCTTGATTGGTCGGCTAAGATGTGCTTGACCCAATGAAAAATCCCAATACTTGGGTCGGCTAAAATAGGGTTAGATTTGAGAGAGGGAAGGGAGGAGAAGATGGAGATAACTAACCCAAGGTCTTGATCTTGGAGTAATGGGCCCAAGTTTGCACTTCTCCTCTCTTTTCTTCTCTTCTTCTCTTCCTTTCTTAATTTTTTTCTTCTCTTCTCCTTGGATATAGGGGACGGTTTTGAGAGAGATGAAGAGAGGGAGAGAGTGAAAGAGCTCGATGGAAAAGATGAGGAAAAGAGATAAGTTCATCTCATTTGGTTGCTTACATCATACTCCACCATTAAGTCTCCCACCAACCAAGCATTAGATGTTTTTTATGCTTTATGGTGGTGGTTGGGATAACCACCACCAAGCCAACGTTGGTGTTAAAGATAAGATGGCTTTTAGTCTTCCATCTTTGACCACCTTTTTTATTAGCTTAATTAATTAATTAAATTGGATCATTAGGTTAAGTTAATTAATTTCCACTTTATCTCCTTTAATTCCTTGACTCTTCTCCATTACTTCACCCATGGTTGACCAATTCAACCATGGTGGCCTGCCCCACCAATCCTTGGTCCACACGCCACCTCACTGGGTGAGGTGGAGGTGGGTCCCATTGGGCCATGTCACCTAGGTTTTAAATAAATTCCAACTTAGGTGATTTAATTAAATCCATTTCAACTACTTGGATCACCATTGGGCCCATGGCCCAATCACACTCACCTCCGACCCATTTACCTTAGAACTTACATCATCTTGATCCATTGGGTCCCAAATGGGTATTGGGCCCAATTTAATCATTCTTGGCCCAATTGACCATTTAAATGATTTTAAATCTAATCCATGGTCCATTGGGCCATACTTGGGCCTTTGTCGATATTTTGATCCATTCACCATTTATTCCATCAAATTTCCAAATTTCCACCATTAAAATAAACAATATCCACCTATATATTGATTTACAAATTCCGGGCCATTACAACTCAAACCCTTACCAGTGCCAGAATGGAAATGGGAGCACATTTCCATGGATTTTGTTACAGGGTTGCCAAGGTCATCAAAGGGCAACGATGCGATATGGGTCGTGGTAGACTGACTGACCAAGTCAGCACATTTCATTCCTATTAAGATGACAGAGTCATCTGAGACTTTGGGTCGGCGGTATATTAGGGATATCATCAGATTGCATGGTATACCTCAGACTATTGTGTCTGACAGAGATGGTCGATTCACAAGCAGAGTATGGTAGAGCATGCAGGCGGCCATGGGGACAGATTTATTGACTAGTACCGCATTCCATCTACAGACTGATGGACAGTCTGAGAGGACAATACAAACACTAGAGGATATGCTGAGAGCATGTATGCTAGATTTCAAGGGTGGATGGGAGGATCACTTGCCGTTGGTAGAATTCTCGTACAACAACAGTTACCAGGCAAGCCTCCAGATGGCACCATTTGAGGCATTATATGGTAGACCTTGTAGGTCACCAGTGTGCTGGACAGAGGCAGGTGAGCCTGCACTGATTGGACCTGAGTTAGTTGTAGAGACTACAGTGCAGATACAGTTGATATGGAAGCACCTATTGACTGCACAGAGTCGTCAGAAGAGCTATGTGGACAAGAGGAGGAGGTTCCTTGAATTTGAAGTGGGAGACATGGTGTTCTTGAATGTCTTTCCACGAAAGGGACATGTGAGGTTTGGAAAGAAAGGGAAATTATCGCCAAGATATGTGGGACCGTTTTCAATCATAAGAAGGATGGGGGACGTGGCCTATCAATTGGCACTCCCATCATAGTTAGCATCTTTACACGATGTGTTCCATATATCAATGTTGAGGAAATATAATCCTGACCTTCTCACGTACTGAACGTACAAGACATAGTGGTTCAGAGAGACGTGACATACGTCGAGAAGCCTATCCGAGTGGTGGACACAGAACAAAGGGTGTTACGGAATCGAGAGATCCAATTTGTCAAAGTGGTATGGGATCGACATGGTATTGTGGAAACTACATGGGAACTCGAATCGGAAATGAGGAAAGCTCATCCTGAGCTATTTATGTAAATGTTTGAAACCCTACTACACTCGATTTTCGGGATGAAAATTTTAAAAAGAGGGTTGTATTGTAACACCCCAGATTTTCAATTTATTATTTTGTATGAAAATAATCCATTTAATTTGTGAACATTAGTTATGGATTTTAATTGGACAAAGAGTTGGGTCATTGGCCCAATTGGGACGAATTTAGTTAATAATGCAACATTAAATAATTATTGCATGGCCGAATTTTAGAGGTGCATATACAAGAATGATACTTAGGCCGTGTATAAAGATATTCCATATCTATGTTAGGAGCATAAGATAATTTAAAAGGGTATGCACATTGTCTAAAAATTAAATAAGGAAGGTGTCTAATTAAATAGACATTGCATGGCAGTGTGTGACATTCCCAAAGTGGGAAGTCTAAACTTGGCAATGGCTATCTCAAGAGACACACGGCATTACTAATCTAAAGAAGAGGGGCACACTGCACTCACATTACAATCTTAGCACCTTCTAAGATTGGCCGATTGGAATATGTTAAAAAGGAGAGGTAGCAAGGGGAACATGGTTTACACGCCACAGCCGAAATTACTTTCTCTCTTGCAAGTCTAATTCATGGCAATACATTCAATTTCAAGATCAGTTCGGTTTTGTGAAAGAACAAGGAGAAGAGAAGGCAGCCTGCAAGAGGTGTTATTGGCTTGGGAAAAATTAAGAAGAAAGGAGAAGGATTGGAAGAGCAAGGAATCGGAAAAGGTTAGTATCTAATTGATAAATTTATTTTGAAATAAAAAACCATAGGGCTCGGCGAAGGTGTTTGGCCGAACCCCATGGAAAAGAAGATTGGGTAATGATTGATGATTTGATTTTTAAAATGGAAAGAAAAGAACCATAGGGTTCGGCCATGGTGTATGGCCGAACCCCATGATTGATTAATGGAAGCACATGGTTTATTTAATGATATTTGAATTATAAAAACCATGGAAGTTGTTAATAAATTTATGGGATTTCAAGCATGAAGATAATGGAATTATACTTATGTTTTAAGAGGATTTTAAATGGAGATATGGTTAGGGATGTGGGTCGGCCATTGCATGGCCGAACCATGATTGTATTATGGCTAGGATGTTGGATCAAAAGAATGGAAAAGAAAGGGTGAGGTTCGGCCATGGTGTATGGCCGAACCCCACCAACTATATTTGAGGATTTTAATTGATTGAAATGGAATAATTATGTGTGATCTCTAAGGAATATGAACCATAGGGTTCGGCCATGGTGTATGGCTGAACCCCATGAAGTTGGATTGGTATATTTTTTTTAATGTATGATTGATTAAAAGGGAGGGATGTTATTAATTTGGAAAATAATGGAAAAGGTTAGATTTGTTTCCATGGGCGAGATTCGGCCATGGTGTATGGCTGAACCCCACTAGGTTTCTAATTATGGAAATGGTGTATTAAATTTAGAAACCTTCTAATTATGGAAGGAGGTTGCCAAATTAGGAAGCAGTTATTTACGGAAGTTGGTTTATTTGGAAAGTTTCTATTTTTGGAAGGTGTAGACTAAATTAGAAAGTGTTAATTTAGGAAACTTGTAATTATGGAATGTTATTTTGGAAACCTTCTAAATATAGAAGGTGGAAACCTTCTTATTATGGAAGGATGGATGATTAATTTGGAAACTTCCTAATTGTGGATCATTAGTGAAAATTGGAAACAAAGACATCATGGGTTCGGCCATGTGTATGGCCGAACCCCATGAATCAAATTTGTGGATTATGTCTTGTGTATTTTAAATAAAGTGGAGGATCATGGGCTCGGCCAAGGGGTATGGCCAAACCCCATGAGGTTTATTTTATGAACTCGAATTATTGGGTTAATTATTAGTCTATGTACATTATGAATGAGAATAAGGGATAATGATAGCCATGAATGGCATTCTCGTAATTAAAGGAAAATAAGGGACCATGGGTTCGGCCATGGTGTATGGCCGAACCCCATGGGAATTGTTTGGTAAACTTAGATGTCTATGAATCAGTTATGGGTCTATTGTGTTTATGTGTTAAGGAGTGGAAGGGTTGAAATGATTAAACCAAGGGCAAAGTTGTGAATACATGCTAAGATGGAAGGTTAGCCATGAATGACAATCTTGTAAATATGGGGATTGGTTAATGGACTTTAAAAGTTGTAAATCAAGTGGGACTTGGTTTTGATTTATTATTGTATTATAAGGTAACGGGATCTCACAAGGCGTTTACGATCGTGAGCGGTTACCGGACGAAAGACGCAAGCACACGTTAGCGGTCTTTGGTAGGATTCCACCTCTTTGAAACCATGGGTTTATATACTTTGTGTTTATCTTATTTTTGATGAATTTATGTTTCAAAGGATATGCTTTATATTGAATTTTAAATGCTAGGTCTATATGAGGAAAGAGCATGTGTTTTAAATATGATTTTAAATGCTATGTTTATGTTATAAAATAGCATGTGTTTCATTGGCATCTCATGCATGGCATGGGGTGGAGGATTTGTAACCAGAGGGGTCACACTCCATCTGGGCGTCCGAAAAACCTATGTGCGGTACCTTGATGTGCTTTTCCATCAGGAGGAATCCGGAGGGTCCACACTCCGTCGGGACGTCCGAAAGACCTATGTGGTGGGTACTTTTATGTACATGTGATGGGTGGGACTCATTGCATGGTATGGATTTATATGGTTTTTGACATTACGATATTATTATATATCTTTTGTACTGACCATGTGTTAGTCGTAATTGGAATACCTACTGGGCGCGTTGTTCTAACGCCCTACTTCTACCCTAGTTGATGATACAGGAAATCAGGGGAACGATGAACGCAAGGAGGGCCAGGCATAGGAGCTTGGATGATTTATTTTATATGTTTTGAATAAAAGTTACTTATGGACTTGTATTTGAGTATCTAGATTTCGGGATGTAATAACTTAAATGGATGGTTGTTAATTTTGATAATTATGGTATTTGAATGATGATTAAGGATTTGACGTACTTTGCTATCTGAATGGAGTAGAACTTTGTTCTATTATGATTCCGCAATTTTGATGTTAATATTCCACTGGTTTATATCGCTTTGTGTGAACCATTTTCATGGACTTGGTCCATGCACACATAGGGTTGGCCAGTTAAGGGTCAGACTTTGGAATTCGGACTTAGCTCGCTTCGTGACGTCCCGCGCTCTATGACTCTATTCAGTTATTAAAAAAAAAAAAATAGACTCTGAATTTACGGGAAGAAGCGAGTGAAAAAGGGCGGCGTGTTACAGAAACTGGGATTAACCTATTCACACCCCCCCCCCCCCCCTCTCTAGGGTCAATCGTGTTCTAGCATACAAGGGAGAACTTTGTTGTGCTTGACTGATTGATCGTGCGCCCATTGTGTCTCGGCCATTAGTCATGCACTCGATATATTGTGCCCTATACCACATGATGGGTCGCCGCTAGACGAATGTATCATCCTGGGCCTGACTGTATTTTACAGTGTGTGTTCAATCCAGGCTTCAGGTGATTGATCGCATGACCAATGTGTTCTACCCTTGTCTAAATGATTGGTCGTATCTTACGATTGATCGTGTCCTGAGACGACTTCATTCCAACCAGATCACTGATTTCCAGACGATGAATCACTGAACCATGTTTGATCATTTGCTGTCACTGGCGATTGATCACTGACATGTTGTGTCATCCTGACAACAAATTCAATGGTTTGAAACTTACGTCCGTTGATCCTTGTCATCCTGACAGCAACATCAATGGTTTGAATCTTTCCTCTTGATCTTTAGTCTTCACCACCACTTGAGTCTTTTTTCATGCTTCAATCTTCCGAGGCAAGGCTTCTCATGTGTCATGTGATTTGATAAATAGGGACTCGGCAAGCCGGGGCACTAACACTCTCTCTTTTGGAGAAGTCCCATCGCTAAGAGTTCTCCGCCAAGTTTTCCAAAAAATTCCATCCTTCATTTTCACTTTGTTCCAAGAATGCCCCATTTTTCATAGGCTCGACTAATGTACAGCTAGATGTGGTTAAGCTATCGTAGAAAAATTGTACGAGTCTCCAAGTTTCAAAACCATGATGAGGACATTTGCTAAATGTATTCTTGAATCTTTCCCATGATTCTGAGAATTGTTAACCCTCTTTCTGTACAAAATATGAGATTTCATTTTTGAGGGCATTCGTTCTAGATATGGGGAAAAATTTATTCAAGAATTTATTGACAAGTTAATCCCATGTTTTGATGGAATTCGCAGGTAGGGAGTTCAATCATGACTTCATTTTTTCTTTGAGAGAAAGAAACAGGAAAAGTTTAATGAATTATTCAGTGACATTTTGAATTTTAATGGTTGCGCAAATCTCTAGGAATTCTTTGACATGTAAGTATGGATCCTCACGATCAAGGCCATGGAATAAAGGTAGGAGACATAAAAGGGCTGGTTTAAGTTCATAGACAACATTGGTTGCTGGGATGACTACACTAGAGGGTGTATTAGCTATGACCTTTGAGAAGTAGTCTCAAAGAGTTTTCTCGTTTACATGTCCTTTGGCCATTCTGGGTGATGGAGTGGATATGATGTGGGTCTGATGTAGGTGGATTGTCTATGTCTAAGACTGAGCCTGACTGGGCTCTGGACACAACCATCAATGAATTTATGGGCAATGTAACTTGAACCAAGTGATTGGCAGAGTCACGAGACCAATGAGGCATACACAGACACAATCATTCACGCTCAACCATATATCACACAAAATATGGCTAGTCCAAATTTCGAATGTCACTAGAGAATTAGAATTTTATTGGTGACTAAAGGGATCCTAAAAGCTAGACCTTGCTCCTAATTTTCTTTCAACAATTTTAGCTTCCGATGAGAGTTTAACCACAAGATGGTCAGGTAAGTTCCCAGGTAAGTGGGGGAGCACAGACGGAATCTCGTCCCAACTTATCCTTAGACGTGCTCGACCTCACGTCTTGGTGACAGAACTAGCCTTAGAAACCATTCTTGGAGGAAAATTATTCACCGGTAACATTAAATAGACTGGTCTGAAAATGGTCCTCATAGCATGTAACCCTAATTCTAACTTAATAGTTTTTAAATTGATTTTATCAAGGAGATGCATGAACCATTTTTACTATCTTGTTTTTCTAGATATTGTGAAAAATGCAATCCTAATTTACCAATATAACATTCAAGCAAATATGAAAACAATAATAAATCAATCTAAGTTAATGCATGAGTACTAACACCCTAAATGCATGAACAATTTAAATGTGCAAGATAACTAGATTAAACAAATAAAAGAAATCAAATAACACCCTAAGTAAAAGTTCTATGTGAATGCATGGGAAAAAAAAATTAAAAGAAGATGATTAGGCACTCATATTTGCCTAATATGCATATTTTCCAACAATTTTTAAGCGTGCATTTAAAAAGCCTACAAAACAATACATACAAGCCTTGGCGTAAATTCTAATTCAAGGAATGCATGATCCTAAACTAAGTGTGTTTGTCCTAAACTACAACTAGTGGAGAAAATAAAATATTTATATTCTAATTAAATATTTTAAAATTAAGTCGAGAACATAAAAATTAGATTCCACCAAATTAATTTAGAATTTGTTCATTCAAGATTCACAATCCTCCATGAAATATTTTTTATTAGATATTATATTTAGAAACCTTCCTAAATTAGATGATATTATAAATTTAGAAACTTTCCATGTTTGGAAATTGCCTAAAATTAGACATCTCCAAAATTAGATCACTTTCCAAAAATAAATTCTTTTAAAATAGAAACATTCTAAACTTGGTTTATTTTCCAAAAATAGATTATTTCTAATAAAATATATTTCCAAGATTAGAAAAATTTGGTAAAAAGGGGAACTCATGGATTAGAAAAATTCTAAAAATAATAGAAGGTCCTAATCACATAGTTTCTTGACTTAGCTATACTTCCAAATTTAAAATTAATTCTAAAAATCATTGATATTTTTTTTTTAAATTCTAATTTGAGGAAACATTCTAAATATAGAATTTCTAAAAATAGAAAATTTCTAATTTTAAAGAGTTGGCTAAAATAGAAACATTCCAAAAATAACAATCTTTCCAAAAACACAAAATTTCAATGGCTAATGATTTATTTTAATAATTTTCCCGGCAATGGCGCCAAAAATTTGTTGTGGATAATGTTTTACATTTATTACTCGCAAGCGTACGAACCAGTTCATAGTAATAACATACGAGTACGAGGTCGAATCCAAAGGAAATCAACAAAATATATGTTCAATAAAATAAATCAACACCAAAATAATGTGGTTTTAAGAAATAAAATTATAGAATTAAATCTAAACATGGAAAAATTTCCTAAAACAAGAAATTAGATTTTAAATTTTGAAAATCCTAACTTTAGAAAACCATTATTTAAAATAATCATCTAGTTTTGGAATTTAACAAAATATAACATCTAACTCATTTTAAAGGTCATGGATTTTATTTTAAAGTTATGAATTTAATATTTTATCAAAATGGTGGAGAAGATTTAAATAACCTCATCTAAATTTAAAATTACATAATTAAAAATATAAATAAAGCATTTCCAACCTAGTTAAAGAATTGAAAGAATTTGTTTGAGTGAAATGACTACAAACTGTTAAACAAATAAAATAAACAAAGTACAACACAATAAAATAAAAAGGTAAATAAAACAGATAAAATATTTTACAAGTGGATTGAATCAATCATAGCCATCGAACATCATACCCAATATAATTAATAAACATGAGATCTAGGTAATAGAATTCACGTAAATAATCAAAGCTCAATTCATGTTTTCCATTAAAATTTAATTTCATATCCTCTAAATTAATCAAACAAACCTTAGATCTTAGATTCGGACAATTAAATTCAAGCTCTAAAATATTTCATATGTTCCAAAGGAACCTTAGAATTGAATTTAAAGGAATCAAAAGTTCTAAAATATTTCATATGTCCATTTAATTAATCAAAGAACAAAAACTTAAAAATTGAATCAAACAATCATCAAAAAAATTCTAAAATTGGACTTTCCATTAATCCTAAAAGTATATCTCAAATTTATTAAATTGAAATCTATACACAAGCATTGGAAATTAAATCAAAATCAATAAAATAAAATTTACAATGGACAAGACTCACATGTAAAATTCGAATATGCTCCTTAGTCTTCTATGTATCTCCAAATTTTAGATGGTGTTCTCTAGCTCATGACCCAGTTCGAAATTTACTGTACCCTAACCTCTGTATTTATAGGCTTTAGGTTAGAATGGATGGCTAGGATTTAATCTTGTTTAGGTGTTGGGTGAATGGTTAAGATTAAATCATCTTGATTGTGAATGGTTGAGATTTAAAATTAAAAAGGATTAGGGTTTACATAGGTTTGATCGACTAGAGTGGCTTGGGCATCAAGCTAACTTGGAATGCAAGCAGGGAATTTTGAACGGATTGGGTTGGGATATGGGATTTTCGAATTTAGCATATGGGATTAGGGTTTTAATGCATTCAATGCAAGAATGGATGGATGAGATTAAAAGACATTATGGATGGATGAATGAGATGAGAGATGATGATGTGGCTAAAGGTTTGACTTGTGAGATTCGAATGGATTGAATGGGATCTACAAAAATCGTGTGAGGTGTATATGACATGGAAAATTTGAATGGATGGATTTAGGGTTGCTTGGGATCCAAGTTGGTTTAGATTTTGGATGGATGGCTTTGATTAAAAAAGGTTTAAATCTAATGGCTCTAAGATGGGTGGTTGGGATGGGTTATATAAAAGGTAAGGATTCATATGGGGGTTATGATTCAAGAGTAGATATAGATGCATGATCAAATGCATCGCCTAGATCTAATATGTAGAATGTATGCGACAGATTAAGAAAGATGGCTCTAGGATTTCCCGAAGTTTCATGTGTGCAATGAATGATTTGGATTAAAGGATGACTAAAAGGATGGTGTGGATGACAAGGAGGAGGGGGACGTGTGGACTTAGGGTTGTCACAATGAAATTCGAACATGGGTACATGGATCTCAAGGTTTAAGCAGTTGGGCCACAAGTGGATTTGGACTTTTGAGCACATGGACTTGAACTTGGCCTGTTGGACTTGGACTTGCACATTGGCCTAGCCCACATGTGAAATGCGCATGAGATACTTGATCCTGGCCCAATATCTAGCATGTGGAGCATAACTTGGCCCAATTGGAGTGGATCTCTAGCCGATGGATTTGGTATTCAGACTCTGGCCTCTTGAATTGTAGCATAATTAAAATAATTAACTAACCACTTAAAATCTAAAAATATTGAATTAATATAGCTTCTCATAATTGGATCCAGATTAATTAATTTACAATTAAAATCCTAAAAGTGATCTAAAATTAATTATTAAAAATTCTAGGTCTTCTAATTTAAGCACAAATCTTGCAATTGTCCATTAATTTTTTTTTTTGATTTCCTTTATTTTCCAAATTTATCTACAAAACTGACAAACAACATTAAATGCACCTAACATATGCAAAATTAAAGGCTAACTAGTCCAATAATCAGGGATAAAAGAGTCATTTTTCATGTCTCAACAATGGGCGAGTCATAATATTTCATAGACAAAGATAGACAAATTTATTTTAAGGGAAGAGTAAGTGAAGACTGAGACTCATTAAGGCTGAACCAACTGTCAGTTTTGGTCTAAGGGATTAAAAGCGTTTTGACAATCTGAGTTAAAAGAGTCAACTTTTTTAGTAGTGATACATTAATAAAAAAATTATATTATACTTTTCCTAAAAGATTTTTATAGGATTTATTCTCGGAAATGGCTTTAGACAACCATATTAATATTAGTCTGAAAAAGAAGAATACTAATGAGTCGAGCGATCATCAAAGGAATACCAGTGGAGACTTATTACCTAGTGAGCTTTAGAGCCATTCTATCCTTCTGAGGTCATAAGTCTATTCTAATTTCTTTGTTTGCGCACTGAGTCATTGTTGATCTCATTATTCTTTCTTTTTGTCGTATTACTGACAATGCCATCAAAATTGAGTTATTACACCTGAATTTTTTTTGAAACAATGAAATCACCCTATGAAACTTAGGATAGGATATAGGCCATTTTTTGATCGATTGAGCCTTCAAGCCTACCTACTCTTGTCATCTATCCTGATAGTTCCCCAGTTATTTTATGAGAGCCTATTTTCTTGACCAGCCACGTTCACCATACCCAACTCCGGTCACAGGAGTATGAGCCAAATTAAAATATCCATGACCTATTCACATAAAAGATTAGAGATGAACAAAATTGGGATGGTACTCTTAAAACAAGGGCACTAAGAAAAAGAAAAGAAAATAACAAAAAAAGGGGAACATCCAGACTTCAAAAAGAAGGATGTGATAAAAAAATTTAGAGAAAAAGAAAAAGAAAAGAGAAAAATACTTTGAAAAGTGCTGAAAGAAAAATAGAGGAAAAATATCCCATTTACATTCTGAAGACGTCTAACTTTTGTGTCCAAAGTATTAGAGTCATGCACCATTCCTTAATCTTGATGCAGTCCTAAGCCACGTTTTGTCCTATTGATCCTAAGTCTAAATAAGGCATTTCACGTAGAGAACAGAGGAGGAAAAATGATGGTGTTTGACTCAACTTTATCAGGAAAGTGGCATCCATTCATCAGATCTTTTATTTTCTTTGATTTGTACTATTTTTTTCTTAAAAAAAATGTGAGATATTTGATTTGAATACATAAACTATGCTCACATATACCTTTGAGAGAAAATATAACCAAACCTCTGATGTTAGTCTTTTTTAGAGAAGTATTTGGTGAGGTTTGAAGTCAAAACGCATTTTCCAATGGTGGCTACAAAACTTGTGTGTTTGGAAAAAGAAGGTTTCTTAATATTGGCTATCACACACTACACTTTGATTATAAGGCTTGTAAAAATAATTTTAGAATTGTATGATGTAAAGATTTTTGTCTATGAATCTTTTCTGAAAAATTTGATGTTTGTGGGTATCATCACTGAAAGCCCTCACGAGACTATAACTCGTCAACTAGTGGTGAGCTAGGGGTTTAAAGGCTTATTGCATATGCTAAATGCAATCGATAATGCCAGCGAAAGTGGTGTAGTTTAGGATCTTTATTTTTGTTTTTAGAGTTTTTAATTTTCTTTTGCTCGAGGACTAGCAAAATCTAAGTTAGGAGGTATTTGATGAATAATGAAAAATTATAATTTTACCCTTTTAATTTGGATTAGTTAGCCTTGAAATTGTGCATATTAGATGAATTTAATGTTATTTCTGAGTTTTGTAGGAAAAACAAGGAATTGAGCTAAAGCTGGAAGAAAATGCAGAAATGTGGGCCATAGTTGCTATATTTGGAAATTTTGAAAATTAACCACCTATTTTTGGAATTCATTGTAAATTATTGTAATTCAAGTCCACTATGAGAATTTGAATTATAATAATATTTGAGACTCTTTTGTAAATGTGGTAAATTTTACAAGACATTATTGGACCCATTAGTCAAGTCTGCACTCAGAAGTCCATGAGTCAGAGGCCCATCACATTAAGCTCCACTTCACACTTTGGGCCAAGTTCAGTGATCCATTCGCATTAGTGGGCCAGGATATAATTCACATGCCAATAGTCCAAGCCCAAGTCATTAAGCCAAGTCCAAGTCATTGAGCCAAGTCCAAGTCTAAGCCCAGTGAAATTCACATGGAACAAGTGCGACCTGTAAGTGCCAAGTGTAAAGGGTCTCTCTGTAACTTAATCTCCAAATTTGCATGGAGCATGGAGAGATAGTGAAATTCGATTCTGCCGATGTGGAGATTGGATGATTGAGATTAGATTACTGAGTTTTGAATCTAGAAAATAATGCAATGTATTTGGACACAATACAAATCAAATTCGAAATTGGTAGATTGGAGTTGACCTTTGGAGATTTGAAGCTTGGAGAAAAATTATCTAAAGGACACACGTCAAAATGGCATGGAGCTATTAGACACATGTCAAATTCATGTGGAGCAGATGGAGATAAGAGAAAAAATTGTGGATCTTAGAGTGAGAACCAAGAAATGATGAGTCAGCAATGAGTCACCACGGAGATTTTATCTCCAAAATTCGCCCGTTGTAAGTTGGATTTAGGGTTCCATCCTCTCTCCACTAGAAGCTATAAATAGAGACCATTGATACACTGTGAATTTCAAATTTGTTCAGGAGCAAAAGAAAACCACTGGAACTTTGGAATACACTAAAAACAATGAAGAGAATTCAAATTTTACAAGTGAGTCTTATATTTGTAAAATTTATTTTGTTTATTTTTTACGTATTTTCCGAAGCTTGTGTATTAATTTCAATTAAATAAGTCTGAGATATACTTTTAGGTTTATGGAAAGTCCAATATTCAGAATTTAAATGGCGATCGTTTGATTTAATTTGAAGTTAATGTTCTTTAATTAATTGATTGGACATCTGAAATATTTTAGAACTTTTGATTTCTTCAAATTCAGATCTAAGGCTTTTTTGAACATATGAGATATTTTAGATCTAGAATTTAATTGTCCAAATCTAAGATGTAAGGTTCTTTTAATTAAATTAAGGAATATGGAATTTAATTTTAATGAAAGACATTAATTGAAATTTGGATGTTTACGTGAATTTCATGATCTAGATCTCATGCTTATTAATTTCATTGGGTATGATGTTCGATGACTATGATTGACCTAATCCAATTGTAAATATTTTGTTTTATTTGTTTATGTGTTTGTTTATTTTATTTATTTGTTTATTTGTTTGTTTATGTTATTCATTTTAGTCAATCAATTCTTTCAATTCTTTGAAACTAAGATGGAAATGTAATATTAGTGTAAAGCCACGTCCCGCTATGGGCGCGTTATCTTCGAAAAGTCTCAAAACATAACAAAGGAACAAATATCGGGTATTTTTTTTTTAAACGGATAACTACCTCCCACTCAACAAATCCAAAAAAGGCCAAATCCAACATAATAATAAGCATAACAAACAACCACCGACCGTTCAATATAGTATACAGTCATCCAAGCAAAACATGTGATAATGAGTCCATAATAACAAGAGTCTCTCAAAATTAAAGCATAAGCATAATATGTGATATATAACTACTGTTACTCCTCCCCGGGTACCTCCTCAAGGGGCCCGCCTATCCCCTCCGCAATCGGGGTACCTGAAAGGTAAGGGGTGAGCTAACCAGCCCAGTGAAGGGATAAAACATATCACATGTCAACAACATAAACATATATTACATGTATGAAATGTAATGAACATCATAATAGAGTGGATATCTACGTACATAAGTACTCAATTGTACTACTAACCAATGGTCCCACTGACCAGTCCGAGACACCGCCTCCAAGACTGACAATGGTCCTCCAACAACTTCGGTCTCCCTACTAATATAAATGGGAGAACACATAATACACAACTGAGTCAACCGCTGGAATGAAACGAGGAAGCCAATCTCGAGGGTAGGCACCTCAACCGCCGGAATGCAATTGGAAAACCCGCATCCCCTATGGGGGTTTCAACTGTCAGAGCGTAACGGGGAAGTCCTCCCAATAATCAACATCATCTCATCATGAGCATATACACATAAATAGTTCCTCGAACTCAACATCCAACGGCACGTTGTTCGTTGCGGGTTACCTCCCATGCATATACATGATATCATGGTCATGTCCAAAAATATGCTCTGATATAATTAATCAAGATCATCAACACATGCATAGTGCATAACAAGAGCATATAACAAGTTATCTAAACATATATCTCCATGCTCATCGTGATCATGCTCATATGTTATAAATAAACACACAACATTTTATCAATAAACTTTCAAGCATCATGCTCAATATCCAATGCACATCTCATTCCCATCATAAATTCATATACATGTTATGATCGAACACAAACATATTATCAACAATTTTCGAGCATCATGTCTAATATCCAATGCATATCTTACTATCATTATAAATTCATTCCCATGTAATAATTAAACAAACAACATGTTACTAACAAGTTTCCAAGTTCAAATAATCATCCATCTGATTAGAATTTTCCATTATTCGCATATAGTTGACATGACTGCACCCGAACGGGACCCCTTGGCACATGTTCATGTCAACAGTTCCCTTACCGAGTGGCTTAATAAACGAAGAGTCCCATTCAGGTCACCCCATGTCCAGGGTTAAAAGTTAAATAAATGCGAGTGGATGCTAAAACAGTGATAAGTCCCCTCACTTGTGTGCGTTTTTGAAATCCAAGCGATATAAATAGGCTGAAGGATTGAAGGGAGTGATGCATGGGCTCGAGGTCTGAGAAGCTAGGATGAGTCTGCAAAACTGGGACGATCCTGCAAATCTGGCCAGAAACGGGCTTGAAACGCTCCACGACGATCCCCAAAATGGGTCAAGAAAGATAACAAACCTGAAACGAGCCCAAGGTGGACCTAAATCGGGCCTGGAACAGGTCGAGCCTGACGGCTGGGCTTGACTTTTGGGCTAAGACTGGATCTGCTGAACTGGGATTTGGATCGGATTGGGTCTGAGGCTGGATCTGTTGAACTGGGCTTAAATCGGATTGAGCCTGAGGCTGGTGGGCCTAAAGTGGATTGGGCTTGGAGTAGACAGGACCCAAATGCGCCTGGAGAACTAGGCTTGAGGTCGGCTCGGATCTGTTGGGCCACGAGTTAGGCTTGAGTTGCAAAAGACCCGAGAAACACTGAATATGGCTTAGAAAAAGGGGGGTGAAGAATTGGGGATTAGGTTTTTTTTTTTTGGAGAAAAGAGGAGAGGAAGAGAGAAAGAGGGGAAAAAGGCAAGGAGTGGGGCAACACACACTAAGGTATTATGGTTTTAAGCCAACAAGGAGGGAGAAGAAGAGAGGAAATGAGAGAAAGAAAGAAGGAAAGAGAGAGAGAGACACACACCATGTGCGGCGGCTCAAGACAAGAGAAATAGATGCGGCGGCAGCAAGGGGACGGCGGCTTGGGTTCTCTCTCAAGGTTTTGTAACCCCCCGCCCTTTTTCACTTTCATTAATCAAAGTATATTTTTTTTATAAGTAAGAGAGGACGGGCCGTCACGATGCGAGTCAAGTCCGAGTTTCCAATACCCGACCCTTAACTGGCCCCCATTACGTGTGTGTGGACTTAGTCCACTAAAACATTTTCACACGCTTTTCTTAATGCTTGCGGAATAATTTATATGAATAAGATGTTATTCATTCTCTTGTCATCATTAGGCAAGGAAAGCCAATCACTATAAAATTCCAATAAAACTTAAAGATTATCAAACCATAGCAAATAAGTTCTAAGGTGTCCCAAATAGTCTAAGTTATTACAATCCAAAATATAAGTCCTCCGAATACATCATCGAAATCAAAACGAAGTAATTTAAACTTAAATCTTCCCAAGCTGCTGCCCTTGGCTCCCTTCCGGTCCCACGTCCTTTTCCTTATCATTTCCTGTTCCATCATCTATACGGTAGAAGTAGGGCCTTTGTCAACATACGCAGTAGGTATTCCAATTAGGGTTAGGGAACACATAAGAGTAATATTAGAATATCATAAATCAAGGGTTTATACATCATTAATGACATATTTGTAAAAACATCTTGTAAGTAATAAAACAATGCATGATGTCCATATCATAATCATGCTACATAAGTGTCATGTCATGGGTGTCAATACCAAATGAAATCCCACCCAATGTCCATACCCAATTACATCATAAATCAATCAATGGTTTCCTTGGCCAATTATGTCCACAGTGTTTGAGGCGGCAACCACCAGAGCACTGTTTACCCATCCACAAATTAATTGGGATTTCCGATGGGGTGTGATCTCCTCCCTCTGCGCAGGATTTCGGGATTGACTACCCAGGAGCTCTTTGGACCAAATACACCGTACTTTTCTATCAACAGGACGCGGCCAAATCTCAATAGTTCACATAGCTTCATATAAGCTAATCTGAAGCCCAAGTTATGTCCTGACCGCTCAGAACTTGGCTTGTTAGTCATATGTGTACCCTCCCATGCCATACATGGGGTAATGTATGCAAGAATGCCATTTCATTTAAAAATACATAATATCATTGAAAATCAACTCATAATCATGTACAATTTATTTTGCCAATGCATTCATCATATTTTGAATATAAACAAGTGTCATAATATACTTCATAATGTTCTCAATGAGGTAGGAATCCTACCAATGTCCGGTATACTATCCTTTCTTGCCTTGCATGGATAACGCTAACTGTCGCGTGAGATGAATTACAATCCCTTTGCAAATCTCTTTACCTCATCAAATTCAAACATACTTTTTAGTTTGATTTTTCATTTTAATTTCATCATCCCTTCCATCTACAAGATAGGCAGAGGCTCTGGAGGAAAATTCCAGAATAAAACCTTCTAATTCAGTCAACTGAATCTGAGATTCAGTCGATTTAAACACAACTACATTCCATATGTGCTTGGCCAGTATACTTTCACTTGGCTGAAATACAACTAGATCCCTTACGTGCTTGACCAGTATACTTTCAGTCGACTGAATCATAAGATTCAGTCGGCTGAAATACAACCAGATGACATACGTGCTTGACCCGTATACTTTCAGTCGACTAATCATAAGATTAAGTCAGCTAAAATGCAACCAGATACTATACATGCTTGGCCAATATACTTTCAGTAGACTGAATCATAAGATTCAGTTGGCTGAAATACAGCCAGATACTATACATCCTTTGCCAGCATACTTTCAGTCGACTGAATCATAAGACTCAATCGGCTGAAATACAGCCAGATACTATACATGCCTGGCCAGTATACTTTCATGATTCAGTCGGCTGACATACAGCCAAATCCTATACATGCTTGGACAGTACACTTTTAGTCGACTGAATCACAGATTCAGTCTGCCGATTTTGGGTCAGATCCTTTGTGTGCTCAGTCAATACACTTTCAGTCGACTGAATCTGTGATTCATTCGGCTGACTTTGGGTAAAATCCTTTGTGTGCTTGGATTTCCAAGTCCATGGCCTTATCACAATTTTGGTCATTCATCCCAACCAATCATGGAACCCATGGGTTCGGCCACACCATAGTTGAACCTATGATTCCCTTAGATTAATCCCCATTTTATTAAGTTTAGACATACCTTCCTTCAATCTCCTCTTTTCTTTTGGTCTTTCTCTTTTTCCTTAATTCTTCATCTCCTTTCTTTGTTCTTCAAAGTCTTCAAGTATATGGAGGTAGAGGTGAGAGAGAGAGAGAGAGAGAGAGAGAGGAGAGGAGTGGAGAGAAAACTCTTGTCCAAGAGAGGAGGGTTCGGCCAAGGGGTTTGAAGTACCCTTTCATTTGTGTTTTTGTATTAAAGCTTAACCTCTTCCCTCCTTCTCACAATAGCTTGGTATAACCAAGGAGACCCTTGGTTTAACCAAAGAGACCCTTGACTTCCCAAGGGTGGCTTCATGGCTTTTGAGGTGAAGACCCTTGGGTTCCCAAGTGTCTAAGTACAATGTACTTAGACAAGACATCCATCCTGCAATCTCCACCCTTGATCTTCCCTTAGATGAGATCCTAGCCTCCATCTCATCCCTTCATCTTCTCAACTTAAGTAAAACCCTTAATTCATGACTTAAACTCAAAAGTGGTTGACCAAGTCAGCCCATGTCATGGTCGACAATGCATGTGGAGACTTTGTCACCACATGGCACTTGTGTCCCACTTTGGCCATGGCACTTGATGACGTGACATCCTTGTTTAGTTAGCTTCCATGTGATGACATGCATGCCACATGGCAATGCCACATCAGTCACATGCCACCTCACTTGATGAGGTGGACTTTTAATGCATTAATTATACTAATTTATCCAACTCAACTAACTTAACTAAATTTACCCAATTATTTTTAAATCAAGGTCATCATCCATGACCCATTGGGTCTTAATTGGGTAATTGACCCATTCCCTTGCCAATCTAATGTCCATTTCAACTTTTAATTTCAAATTCAATTAAATTGCAATCCAAATGGGCCAATCCAATAAATTTATAAACTAAAGAAAATCCGAGGTGTTACAATGTTACCATTTTTTTTGAAATTTTCATCCAGAAAATCGGGCGAAGTTGGGTGTCAAACAAATCATACAAATAGCTCAGGATGAGTTGCTCTCATTTCTGACTCCAGTTCCAAGTGGCTTTCTCATTACCATGTCGGTCCCATACCACTTTGACGAACAAAATCTCTCTGTTCCGTAACACCCTTTGCTCCGTATCAATTACTCGAACAAGCCTCTCGATGTAAGATACGTCGCTTTGCACTTCTATGTCTTGCACATTCAGCACGTGTGATGGGTCAGGGTTGTACTTCCTCAGCATGGAAACATGGAATACATCGTGCAGTCCTGACAACTGTGGAGGGAGTATCAAACGATAGGCCACTTCCCCCACCTTCTCATGGATTGGAAAGGGTCCCACAAATCTGGGTGACAGCTTCCCTTTCTTTCCAAACCTCATGTGTCCCTTTAGTGGCAAGACCTTCAAGAATACTAGGTCTCCCACTTCAAACTCAAGAGATCATCTTCTTTTGTCAGCGTAGCTCTTTTGACGACTTTGTACCGCAAGCAGATGTTGTCGTATCACCTTGATCTGTTTTGTGGCCTCTGCAACCAGATCAGGTCCAATAAGAGTAAGCTCCCCGGCCTCTGTCCAACACACTGGGGATTTGTAAGGTCTACCATACAATGCCTCAAATGGAACCATCTTGAGGCTTGCCTGATAACTGTTGTTGTATGAGAACTCAACCAGTGGCAGGTGATCTTCCCAACTGCCCTTGAAGTCTAACATGCATGCTCTCAGCATATCCTCCAATGTTTGTATTGTTCGCTCTGACTGACCATCGGTCCATGGATGGAAAGTTGTTCTGTATAATAAATTTGTCCCCATAGCCGACTGCATACTCTGCCACACCCTGCCAGTGAATCTGTCATCTCTGTCGGACACAATAGTCCTACGTATACCATGTAGTCTGATGATGTCCCTGATATATCGCCATCCCAAAGTCTCAAACGAATCTGTCAGCTTGACAGGGAGAAAATGTGTAGAGTTGGTCAGACGGTCCACTATAACCCAGATTGCATCATTACCCTTTGAAGACCTTGGCAGCCCTGTCACAAAGTCCATGGCAATGTGTTCCCACTTCCATTTGGACGGGTAGAGGTTTGAGTAGCCCTGGCGGCTTCTGATGCTTTGCTTTGACTTGTTGACAAATAAGGCAGTGAGAGACAAAGTCGGCCACGTCTCTTTTCAGATCATGGTACATTTTGGTGCTACCTGGATGGATGGAGAGCTTTGATTCATGATCTTCTGTCAATAGCTCTCTCTTATAGCCTTGAGGCACATATGACCTACCTCAGAATAAGAGACCTTGCCCAGGTCGTAATTCCCACTCTGGTATGACCTCTCTAGTCGACATCTTGGTCCATATTTCTGTCACTTCAGGATCTGTCCGCTGTTCTTGTTCAGTCTTGGAAACCATACTGGATTGTACCATCAGATTATACATGCTCCCACGATTTTTGATGTGCAAATTGAACTCTCGGATAGTCATCAGCATTTCCTATTCTTTCATAATCAGACTGGCCACAGTTGCATGTGAAATACGACTGAGGGCATCCGCCACTTTGTTTGCCTTACCAGGGTGATATCGTCGTGCAAATTCATAGTCTTGCAGGTATTCTATCCATTTGTACTGTCTCAAATTGAGCTCCTTTTGATCGAACAGATATTTTAAGCTCTTATGGTCTGAAAACACCTCAAATTTGTCACCATATAGATAATATCTCCAACTTTTAAGAGTGAAGACCATTGCAGCTAGTTCCAGATCATGATTGGGATAGTTACGTTCATGGATTTTTAGTTGCCTTGAACCATATGCCACCACATGATGACTTTGAGTGAGGGAGCACCCAAGTCTTTCTCCTGAAGCATCACATAATACTTCATATCACTTGCCTCTCTCCTGTAAAATCAGAATGGGTGCAGCGGTAAGTTTCTATTTCAGATCCTCAAACCTTCAATTGCACACATCAGACCATTCAAATTTGACTCCTTTCTGAGTTAGTCGGGTGAATGGAACCGCATTCTTGGAGAAGTCCATAATAAATTTTCGATAGTAGCCAGCCAGTACCAGAAAGCTGTAGATTTCGGACACATTCTTTGGAGCTTTCCAGTCTCTAACCGCTGCCACCTTGGCCTGGTCCACAACTATTCCTCCTGCTGATATGACGTGTCCCAAGAAGTTGACCTCAGAGAGCCAGAACTCGCACTTGTTTGTTTTGGCATATAACTGATTCTTCTTCAGTGTGTTTAGGATTATCTTCAGATGCTCAACATGCTCGTCCCGATTGGTGGAATAAACCAGAATATCGTTAATGAAGACAATTACGAACTTATCCAGATAAGAACGGAATGTTCTGTTCATCAGATCTATGAACACGACTAGTGCATTTGTGAGTCCAAAGGGCATGACCACATATTCGTACAGTCCTTACCAAGTTCTGAAAGCTGTCTTTTCAATGTTCTCATCCTTGACACGAATTTGATGGTAGCCTGCCATAAGATTAGTCTTGGAGAAATTGCTAGAGCCTCTAAGTTGATCGAACAGATCATCAATTCTGGGCAGAAGGTACTTGTTCCTGACAGTGAGCTGATTCAACTTCCTATAATCCACACACATCTGAACAGTACCATCTTTCTTGTTTATGAACAACACCGGTGCTCCCCAGGATGAGGTGTTGTGGCGGATGAATCCCAGTTTGAGCAACTCATCAATTTGTTTTTTCAACTCTGACATTTCTACAGGGGCCATCCAGTAATGAGGCACTGATACAGGGGTAGTGCCAGGATAGAGCTTAATCTCGAAATCAATCTCCCTTTTTGGAGGCAAACCAGGAAGTTCTGTCGAAAATACCCTGCGTAGTCTTTCACTACAGCAGGTAGTTCAGTCGCCAGCGCCTTGTATAGTCTAATATTGTTCAATACGAGATGGTTCATTTCTTCATGTAATTTCCTGGTCATACGAATGTTATGTCTGTTGGCATGTACTATAAACCGTTTTCCCTCAGGTGACCAGAATATCACTCTACGAAGGTGACAATCAATGACAACCTGGAAGGTAGCCAACCGGTCCATGCCGAATATGATGTCGTATTCTCTCATCTCGAGTACCAGATAGTTGAATTTAAATCTGAACTCCGAAGTTTTGTATCTACGGAGGTGCAGATTAGACCCAATGATGTGTCTCCAATAGGGGATACAATAGTGAGTGCAGTGGATAGTTGTTGTACTAAGGTACCAGTAGCAGATATGAAGGTAGCAGATATAAAGGAGTGGGATGCTCCTGAATCAAATAACGCAAAAGTATAGAACTACCAACTACTGCCATACCTTGAATCACCGAGTGATCCACTGTCTCTAGAGGAGGAACTATAGTATATAGCCATCCAGATCCTGCCGGAATGAGTGCCTGTCCTATCTAGTTGTGTGCCGTGGATGCTTACGACTGAGCTGACCAAGTTGGAGGACGGAAAGAACCCCTGGAGTGAGAAGGTTTGTTGTTCTGTGGACACTCCCTTTTGATATGGCCCTGTTGGCCACAATGATAACAGGTGATAACACCGTGAGGAGAGGGAGAGACTGGTCCTGATGTGGAGGGCTGACTGGCACGAGAACCACCAATGGAAACAATAAAGGTTGAGGGTTTCCCAAAGTTAAGTCTGAATTTCTTACGAGGACGAAAATAATTTCCCCCGCTCTGGCTTCGTCTTTTCTCCACAAATATGGTTGTCTCCATCAGCTCTTGTTCGGCTATGCTGGCTCGACTGACCACTTCTACCAAAGTAGTTGATTTAAAAATGTGACTTTGGCTCTGATGCGTGGTCGCAGGTCTCGTTCAAACTTTCGGGCCTTCTTATATTCCGTCTCCACCATGTACAGAGTATAACCTGATAGACGGAGGATTTCGTGATAGTATTTTATGACGGTCATAGGGCCCTGGGCCAAGGCTATGAATGCCTGTGTCTGGCGCTCATTCTCCTCATCTGGAAAGTAATGGTCCAGAAACATCCCGGCTAACTGGTCCCAAGTCATCTCTGTTCTATCCGCATCTAGAGTCTGTGCTTATTGATGTTCTATGACCTTCCACCATTTGCCTGCATCGTTTACCAGTTGTGAGGTAGCCAACAGTATTTGGTCCTGATCATTGGTGATCTTAAGTAGCTTCAAGATCTTCGTGATATTTTCAATCCAATTCTCTGCTCCTGCGGGTCCCTCATTCCCTTTGAAATAAGGGGGACACTGCTATTGGAAATCTCTGACCATTGTTCGGTCCTCAGATTCATTGGAAGTAGTGCCTCCGTTGCCATTCTGGTGTTTCTGTAGAACGACGGTGACTACTGTCTGCACTAGGTTCTGCAGCTCGGGAGATACCTTAGGAATATTCACACTGTCCTGTCCCTCTTCCTAATTCAGGTTCTGTCAGGTATTTCTTCTTATTGGAGGTATTCCTAAGGCATCGAAACATTGGTTGACTTAGTTTTTCTCATAAGGGCTTGTGTTCAAATACTTTGAAGTTACACTTGATCAAATAATCATAGGGAGGGGAAAGTTTTTGTTTAGTTCTCCTATATATCACTTTGTGTTCCTTACTTGGGGAAATTGCGTAAGTATTATATAGTGTTCCTTATTTTTGGGGAAATCATGCAATGTTTCTTGTTCGGGGGAGGGACGACCAATTTCGCTATGTTTGATAAATCTACAATTTATAGTGATTGTCCTTCCCTCGCTGTTGTTTTTCCCATCAAAGATTGTTCTCAGATTGCATGCTTACAGTTTGATTCTCATCAAAGTAAATTAATTCGGCCCCCGTGTAGCGGACTCCTAGGAGTCGGTCAGCTTAGATTCTCATCTGTCAGTGATGCATGATACCTTATTAATATTACTTTGCGAGACTCAACACTTCCAGTTTAGCTCTGATACCAACTGTAACGCCCCGCCCTTTTTCACTTGCATAAATCAGAGTATATTTTTTTTTTATAAGTGAGAGAGGACAGGTCGTCACAACGCGAGTCAAGTCCGAGTTTCCAAAACCTGACCCTTAACTGGTCGCCATTACGTGTGCGTGGACTAAGTTCGCTAAAATATTTTCACACGTTTTTCTTAATGCTTGCTGAATAATTTATATGAATAAGATGTTATTCATTCTCTTGTCATCATTAGGCAAGGAAAGCCAATCACTATAAAATTCCAATAAAGCTTAAAGATTATCAAACCATAGCAAATAAGTTCTAAGGTGTCCCAAATAGTCTAAGTTATTACAATCCAAAATATAAGTCCTCCGAATACATCATCGAAATCAAAACGAAGTAATTTAAACTTAAATCTTCCCAAGCTCCTATGCTTGGCTCCCTTCCGGTCCCACGTCCTTTTCCTTATCATTTCTTGTTCCATCATCTATAGGGTAGAAGTAGGGCATTAATCAACATGCCCAGAAGGTATTCCAATTAGGGTTAGGGAATATCATAAATCAAGGGTTTATACATCATTAATGACATATTTGTAAAAATATCTTGTAAGTAATAAAACAATGCATGATGTCCATATCATAATCATGCTAACATAAGGGTCATGTCATGGGTGTCAATACCAAATGAAATCCCACCCAATGTCCATACCCAATTACATCATAAATCAATCAATGGTTTCCTTGGCCAATTATGTCCACAGTGTGTGAGGAGGGAACCACTAGAGCACTGTATACCCATCCACAAATTAATTGGGATTTCCGATGGGGTGTGATCTCCTCTCTCTGCGCAGGATTTCGGGATTGACTACCCAGGAGCTCTTTGGCCCAAATACACCGTACTTTTCTATCAACCGGACGCGGCCAAATCTCAACAGTTCACATAGCTTCATATAAGCTAATCTGAAGCCCAAGTTATGTCCTGACTGCTCAGAACTTGGCTTGTTAGTCATATGTGTACCCTCCCATGCCATTCATGGGGTAATGTATGCAAGAATGTCATTTCATTTAAAAATACATAATATCATTGAAAATCAACTCATAATCATTTACAATTTATTTAGTCAATGCATTCATCATATTTTGAATATAAACAAGTGTCATAATATTCTCCATAGTGTTCTCAATGAGGTAGAAATCCTATCGATGCCCGATATACAATCCTTTCTTGTGTTGCAAGGTTAACGCTAACGGTAAAAGTGAGATGAATCACAATCCCTTTGTGAACCTCTTTACCTCATCAAATTCAAACATACTTATTAGTTTGATTTTCCATTTTAATTTCATCACCCCTTCCATCTACAAGATAGGCAGAGGCTGTGGAGGAAAAATACATAATAAAACCTTCTGATTCAATCCACTGAATCTGGGATTCAGTCGACTAAAACACAACCAGATTCCATATGTGCTTGGCAAGTATACTTTTAGTAATACAACCAGTTCCCTTACGTGCTTGACCAGTATACTTTCAGTCTACTGAATCGTAAGATTCAGTCGGCGGAAATAGAACCAGATCACATACATGCTTGACCAATATATTTTCGTTGACTGAATCACGGATTCAATCTGCTGACTTTGGGTGAGATCCTTTGTGTGCTCGGTCAGTACACTTTCAGTCGACTGAATCACAAGATTCAGTCGGTTGACTTTGGGTCAGATCCTTTGTGTGCTAGGTCAGTATACTTTCAGTCGACTGAATGACAGATTTAGTCGGCTGATTTTTGGTCAGATCCTTTGTGTGCTTGGATTTCCAATTCCATGGCCTTATCACAATTTTGGCCGTTCATCCCAGCCAATCATGGAACCCATGAGTTCAGCCACACCATAGTTAAACCTATTATTCCCTTAGATTAATCCCTATTTTATTAAGTTTGGACATACCTTCCTTCAATGTCCTTCTTTCCTTTTGGTCTTTCTCTTCTTCCTTAATTCTTCTTATCCTTTCTTTGTTCTTCAAAGTCTTCAAGTGTATGACGGTAGAGGTGAGAGAGAGAGAGGAGATGAGTGGAGAGAAAACTCTTGCCCAAGGGAGGAGGGGTCGGCCAAGGGGTTTGAAGTGCCCTTTGGTTTGTGTTTTTGTATTAAAGCTTAACCTCTTCCCTCCTTCTCATAATAGCTTGTCTAACCAAGGAGGCCCTTGGTTTAACCAAAGAGACCCTTGGCTTCTCAAGAGTGGCTTCATGGCTTTTGAGGTGAAGACCCTTGGGTTCCCAAGTGTCTAAGTACAATGTACTTAGACAAGACATCCATCCTTTAATCTCCACCCTTGATCTTCCCTTAAATAAGATCCTAGCCTCCCATCTCATCCCTTCATCTTCTCAACTTAAGCAAAACCATTAATTCAAGACTTAAACTCAAAAGTGGTTGACCAAGTCAACCCATGTCATGGTCCACCATGCATGTGGTGACTTGGTCACCACATGGCACTTGGGTCCCACTTTAGCCATGTCACTTGATGATGTGGCATCCTTGTTTAATTAGTTTCCATGTGATGACATGTAACAATCCAACCCGATTCTTTGGGATTTTAGAGGTTTGGTAACAGTAGGGAGAGTGTGGGCTCCATGGTGGGCCCTGGGTTGCCCGATTTTTATTTTGGAGACTCGAAGGGCATTTTGGTGATTTTGGATTATTCAAGAATTTGTCATGCCAAAATATTTTAAAATCACACATTTTTCTCTGATGTCCGATTTTCGATATTCGAGTTTTATCAAGTTTTAAATTCATTTATTTTGGAAAAGAAAACTTGATTTTTGAGATTTTTTATTTTTTTACATGTTTTGAAAACTCTAGACCTAACCCTAAACTTCTCCCCTTCAAAACCCTTTCCTTGCGCCGCACTGTAGCAATGTGCTACAGTGCCGCGTCTGCTGCTGCTTCGGTCCTCCTTTCCCTCCTCTTTCTCTCAGCTCTCTGGTTTCTCTTTTCCCCTCCTCCCTCTTTCCCGAGCAAACCCTAAAGCCCCTTTTCACCGCCGCCTCCACCTCGCCCTTCTCTTTCCCTCTGAAACCCTAAATCCCCCTCAAACTAGCCTCGGCCGCCGCTGCAGCCCCTCTTCTCTCTTCTCCAAATCTGCTGGATTCCATCCTTCCCGCCGTCTTCGGAGTTCAAATTCGCTTGCCTCGACCGCCGAATCCTCCTCCCGTGCTACCAGGTACTCGAGTTCCTCCTCTCTTCTCCTTGATCTTCTTCTTTCTCTTTCCCTCTCTCTGGTTTCCTTCCTCTTCCCTTCTTTTCCTGGTCTCTCAGTTAAGCTCCGAGCCAACTCAGTCGAGTCACTGAGTTGACTCGGGTGGGTTCGGTTCCGGGCTTGGCAGCCCAGGCCCATTTAGCTGTTGGACCAACAGACTAGGCCCAGCCAGACTCACGGATCTGGCCCAGTTCGCCAGATCTGGTCCGGCCCAGCTAGACCCAGACCCAACTCAAAAAGTTCGGCCCAGCCCACCTTCGGCCCAGCCCACCTTCTGCCCGGCCCGTTTCGACTCAGTTTCGGGCCCGGTCCAGCTTCAAACCCAGTCTCCAGTTTTGGGCTCAATTTCGTGCATGGCCCAATTTTGGAGCCAGTTTTTAGTTTCGGGCCCACTTCAGTTCGGTTTGGACTCGACTCGCTTTCGGTCCCGTTCGTAGTCCAGACCTAGTTTGGCCCGTTTTGCCCGATTACTTATCCTTGTGCTCTTGTTTCAACAGATTGAGCCCTTTCAACCCCAGGACTTGTTTTCTCACATTGGATTTCAAGGACTCACCCAAGTGAGGGAACTTACTACCGCTTTTAGCATGCATCTCTACATCTTACTTTATCAAATGTACGGGTACGAAATGTGGCGAATGGGGGTCCTCGGTATTATGAGCCACTCGGCAAGGGAACTGTTGATACCATTATGTGGCGGGTCCCCATTCGAGTGTATTTGTATCCGATGCCCGCAGAGGCATATACAAGTTGATCATCTAATGTCACGATTGATTGGTTGTGTGTTGACATGATTAGGGTTTATTTTTATTGATAATATGTTAAGATGCCAACATGCGAATATATGATATGTGGTGATATATGCCTGATTATGGTGTGATATGTCGTGTTGATAATATGCTGTGTGATTATGTGATAGTTAGATTGAACTACTAGACATTGTAATATGTTTGGATGTTAACATGCTAGCCCGTGATAAACAATGATGTATACACCTGATTGTTATGTGATGAACTATGTTAATAGCATGTGTAGGCGTAGAGGTAATTGTGCATACATATAACTGACGTATGTGGGATGTCGGTGGGGGCATGGGTAATAGGCAACATCAGGATCTAGAGACTCCCCCTAGCTTGTCGGGTAGTTAGGGTGGGGATGTTATGTGGGATCGTGCAGTGGACGCGTGGTTGGGATTCGGACTCCCTTATGATTGGAAATGGGTAGTCGTAACCCCTTGCATGGATCAAATGATCAGTCCGTCTTGTATTTCCCGGACGTACCCATGAGAGAGGCATGATCTGATTTAGAGAACAAGGTGCCTGGGAGTCCCAGATAAGGACTACTTGGGAAGTAATTATGTTAACCCCAGATAGGCCATCAGGATGAATGTTGGTTCACCCAAGGTAACCTTAGAAGCCCCTTGAGGTTTCGATACCCGAATGTGTGACGGGTGAGGTGATCCCTTGATGACCGAGTAGGCTGAGGAGGTGTCGCCCGCTCATTGGCCAGGGGACGGTGCGGTGAGGAACAACTCCCGCCAGTATGCCTTGTGGTCCCTGGATGACCGAGTAGGCTGAGGAGGTGTTCGCCTAGGTCGAGGGACAGAGAGGTGAGGGACAACTCCCTCTGGCATAGTTTGTGATCCCTAGATGACCGAGTAGACTGAGGAGGTGCTCGCCTAGGTTGAGGGACGATGCGGTGAGGGACAGCTCCCGCTGGTATGGTTTGTGATTCCCCAGATGACCGAGTAGGCTGACGAGGTACTCGCCTAGGTCGAGGGACGGAGCGGTGAGGGACACTCCCGCTGGCATAGTTTGTGATCCCTAGATGACCGAGTAGGCTGAGGAGGTACTCGTCTAGGTCGAGGGACGATACAGTGAGGGATAGCTCCCGCTGGTATGGTTTGTGATTCCCCGGATGACCGAGTAGGCTGAGGATGTGCTCGCCCGCTCATTGGTCAAGGGATGGTGCGATGTGATGTGATGAGATATTCCAGGCTAGGACACCTGTAGGGTGGCGACAGCCTACGATGTGATGAAATATTCCAGGCTAGGACACCTGTAGGGTGGGGACAGCCTGCGATGTGATGAGATATTCCAAGCTAGGACACCTGTAGGGTGGGGACAGCCTGCGATGTGATGAGATATTTCAGGCTAGGACACTTGTAGGGTGGGGACAGCCTGCGATGTGATGAGATATTCCAGGCTAGGACACCTGTATGGTGGGGACAACATGTGGTACGATGTGGTAGTGTGTTTACCCGCGGTTACTGTATTGGGGTTCATTGTTGAGACTTGTGTTGTGGGTGTTGACTCACCAGGAATTTATGGGCGCCTAACGAGTGAGTTCGGCTGGCTCACTCGGTAGAAGACCTATAGAATCCTGTGAGGGGTGGACACGTAAATCGTGTGGAGACCAGTGTATGGGGTCCAAGGTCATATGTTTGACTATCGAGACTCGGGTGCTTGGTTGATGAGACCATAGATGAGTCTGGTTGGTAGTTCGTTGAGGACTGGTGAGGTGGTCCTCCCGTGTGGTAATCAGTTTCGGACTCTAGTGAGTCCGACTCTTGGGTTGCTCGTGGTATTTGTGCGGGTTGTCATGAGGGGGTCATAGGTCTAGTTGAGACTAGAGACCCCGATCAGACTGAGGATCAGTCTGCGTACCCATGGATGGGTGGACTGTTGCAGTTGGGCACAGAAGAGAGTTACATTGGGTTGGTTGGAGGATGTTCTAGAGGCCCGTGGACATGGTCCCGTGTGCTAGGGGTAGGGTACATGTTTGTATGGTCATGCATGTAGACATCCTAGACATTGATGTGTCCATATGATTACATGTAGCGTATGCTTGATGACTTATGATGTATGTGTTACCCTCACTGGGCATGTAGAGCTCACACCTTGCCTCACAAGTACTTCATAAAGGAAGGGTCGGCGGGACCCTCAATCAGACGTTGGGTGTAGAATTGCAGCTTTGTACTTGTCATGGTTTTACTTTGTAATTGGATGAATGTAATAATGGGTTGAAGCTATAATTTGTAATTATGATTGATGCTTATGGTTTTTGTTTTATTGGAGGATTGCTATGGTTAGTGTGGGTTGCGGGAACGGTGTCTCCCATTTAAAAAAAAAGGTATATCCAAAATTGTATTGGTTCGGTTTTAGGAGTCCGTATCAGTTTTAACGTACCCGTAGCGGGACGAATCGTTACATGACATGTATGCCACATGGCAATGCCACATCACTCACATGCCACCTCACTTGATGAGGTGGACTTTAATGCATTAATTGCACTAATTTATCCAACTCAGCTAACTTAACTAAATTTACCCAATTATTTTTAAATCAAGGTCACCCATGACACATTGGGTCTTAATTGGGTAATTGACCCATTTTCTTGCCCATTTAATGTTCATTTCAACTTTTAATTTTAAATTCAATTAAATTGCAATCCAAATGAGCCAATCCAATAAATTTATAAACTAAGGAAAATCCGAGGAGTTACAGGTCTAGGGTTTGGAGAGAGAAGAGAGCTAGAGAGGAAGATGAAAAGATGAGGGCGGCGACTTAAGGAAGGGGGGGTAATGGCGGTGGCAGCGGCTAGAAAGAATGGAAGAAGAGGGTTTAGCGATAGAGAGAGAGGAAAGAGAGGAGGAAAATGAGATGAGGGGGACTAGGGTTTGAAAGATAAGAAAGAGATACTATATAGGATGTGAGGGCCATGTTTTTGGACCTAGAGCGGACAATTTCACACTAACTTGGATCCTAAGCCCTGTTCACTAGTTAGGTCGTTACATTTGGTATCAAAACACGGTTTAATTCTCGGACTGTGTGGGCCCTCTACCCTTTTGTGTTATGTTGCTTGTGTAGACCCATTGTCAGTGTGACGTGACAGAGACGGGGACGGTTCTGGTCTTAAGAAGGGTGGATTGTAACACCCCACCTACATGGGGGTGTGGGCAAAAGTCCCACATCGCCAATGAGATGGAGGGGGTGTGGGGTTATAAAAGGGTGTTCCCCTCTCCTTAGCACAAGGCCTTTTGGGCCTGGTCTTGTGGGCCAGGGCAATGCAAAGCCGTGCGGACCGCTGCACGTGGGGTCCAAAGCGGAAAATATTGTGCTGAAGGGACGGGTTGTTACATTTGGTATCTGAGCTCTAGGTTCAACACTCGGACTGTGTGGGCTTTTCCTCCTTCCTTGGTGTTATTGAGCTGGGGGCGGCTCAAAGCTTTAGGGGGGGTGATTGTGGAACCCCGCCCAGAAGGCAGGAATACCAACCAACACATCAACTGGGTCGATGTGTTGGGCAGCTCACAGTGGGCATGGTTGTGTAAGTCCCACATCGGAAGTGAGGGTGAATGGCTTGGGGTTTATATGAGGCCACACCATGGTACTCTAGTGTGACACTTTTTAGGCCTACCAGGTTGGGCCAGGCCCAAAGGCAAAATCGTGAGGGCCATGTTTTTGGAACTAGAGCGGACAATTTCACACTAAGTTGGACCCTAAGCCCTGTTCACAGGACGGGTCATTACAAAAGTTAGATATTGAACTAGGATTCACCAATTTTTTTTTTTTTGAAAAGTTCTTATGAAATATCAAAGCCCACAAACTCTTGATTTATTTTATTTTATTTTATAAGACTATATATATTTTATTTTATATTATTTATCTATTTATTATTGGAAGCATTTATTTTATTTTATTTTATTTATTTATTTTTGAGAAAAACCTTGAAAGGTGTGAAAATAAAGTTTCAAAATTGACAAGGAGTTTTCAAACTTAAAATCTAAAATTCGCGAAAAAAACGCACATCGGAGATCGGGAGAAAACCATATGATTTCAAACATTTTGTATGACAAAATATCTAATAATTCAAAATTACCAAAATGCTCTTCGAGTCTTCGAACTCAAAATTGGGAATACTAGGGCCCGCTACGGAGCCTACATTGTCTTCACTACCAGTAGAACACCTAATCTGACATGTACGATCTGAAAATATCTCCCAAAAATCCCGAAAGATCGGGTCGGGTCATTACAATCTGTATCTTAATTATGTAGTTTTAAATTAAGATGACTGTAACACCACGAATTTTCTGTATTATAAATCAGTGTACTTATCTCTTATGATTTGAAATTAGTACAGATTGTAATGATAAATCATGAAATTAGAGAGGTAATTAATTAATTAAGAGGGGTTAATTACGATTTAATTAAGTTATTAAATTATTTTAATAATTCGTAATAAGATGGTTTATAAATTAATGGATTAGTAAAATTAGTTAGATTAGTTCAAGTGTTAACATGTGTAATGAACACATGGAGTCCATGTCATCACATGAGGTGTCAACAAAGTTGCCATGTCATTGAAAAGTCATTGCCATGTCATTTCCATGTCCTTGCCATGTGGTGTCCATGTCTCCACATGGAAAATTCAAATTTTGCTAGGGTTGCATGCTTGGTCAGCACTCATGGGACTTAGGGCCATTAATTAAAGAGGTATTTGGCTTACCAAAAAGCCTTTGAAAGATAGGAATCTAAAAACCCTAGAATGGAGGTTTGGGATAAGATCTATTCTTATGGCCAATGGCTAGGATTGAGTAGATGGAAACCAACCTAGATACATTGTATCTAGACAAATTGGAAACCCAAAAACCCTTAGCAAAAATCAATGGAGTGGTCTTGAGCCATTAAACATGGGAGGGAAAACCAAAGGAGAAGTTTTAACTCAACTCCATGGAACTCTAGAATGGAGGGTTGGGATAAGATCCATCCTTATGGCCAATGGCTAGGATTGAGTAGATGGAAACCAAACTAGATACATTGTATCTAGATACAATGGAAACCCAAAAACAATTAGTAAAAATCAATGGAGTGGTCTTGAGCGATTAAACATGTGAGGTAAAACCAAAGGAGGAGTTTTAAAAATATCCAACTAAATTCCTAAAGCCAAAATTCGAAATTTCACACTCTCTCCCATTGTTGCATGACATCAAACGTAGAATCCACTCCATCTCCACACAAAAGCAAAATCAGTCCCTAATCTTTGATCTTTGGTTAACAACAAATCAAGAGAAGGCTTCAAGAGGAGGAAAAACTTGGAGATCAAAGAGATTTGCTCCAACAAGTAGAAGACTTCAAGATGAGGAGAAGTTTGGAGATCAAAGGGATTTGCTCCAACATGTAGGTGTATTTAAATTTTGATATTTCTTTTAGGTTATGAAATAATAAACCAAGATGGGTAACCTCAAGAACCATGTTTCGGCCATAGCATAGGGCTGAACCCAATGTTTGAAAAATATCTAGTGAAAATGCTTGAGGTTTTGAAAATTCAAGTGATGTATTAAAAATATGATTTTTACAAGAAATCATATGATAGCATATAGTGGTAAAACAAAAACATGGAAGACCAAGTTCGGCCATGTTGTATGGCCAAACCCATGATTCAAAAATATGTACGTAATTTGCAATGATTAAATAAGAATAAATGTTTGAGACCCACTGTTTAGGTGGTTATTGATTAAAAAAAAAATATACATGCTAAGTTTCGATATTTTTTGTAAAAGTATTTTTGATTGGAACATATTGGACTTTTTTTTATTAGAAATCAAAGTTGACAAATCTTCTATCTTCCAAGGACCATGAAGTTATATTTTTAAAAAGTGTTAATAGGGATTGAATCAAAGGAACATGATTCGGCCATGGTGTATGCCCGAATCCAATGTTTGAAATATGTTTCAAGTGTTAGAACCAAAGTAAACTTGGTTTGGCCATGATGTATGGCCAAACCCAATGTTGGAAAAAAATGAGAATCAAAGGACCATGGTTCGGCTATGGTGTATGGTCGAACCCAATAGTTGAACAATATTGTTCAATAAATATGATGTATGATAACATTATAACCATCATATGTGCACTTGATTTTATGTATGTGTGCTTAGTGATATGTGTATTCAAATTATATAACATACTACCTTAATCTCATAGTGATATGGTTATACATGATTATTTGAAGGAAGTATGTCTTCTTAAAATTGTTTGAATGACATATCTTAAAAGCAAGTATTTAAACCCAAATGCACACATATAGATATATTTATAATTCTATTTGATGGTGTATATAATCTATGTCTATGAATGTGTTATTTGAAATCTAGGGGATTCCATGTTTAAGCTGTGTAAAATTTGTATAAGTTTTTATGAAAAATGGGATAGAATGAAGGAAATGAGGTTCGGCCACAGTGTATGGACAAACCCCATTGATTAGATTAACATGTTGTTTAAAGAAATTTTAAGGGTTAGAATATGATAAGTTATTTTATTTGAAACATCTATGATGGTTGACCATTGTGTAAAAATATCCATTTTACATGTCTAATAAGGCAAGGTTCAGCAATGGTGTATGGCCGAACCCAAGTGTCAAATACCAATAGGTTAGATCATAAATCACAAAATAAATAATGGGGGTTTACTTTAAAAATGCATGAATATTGGTTTTGAATGAACGAGTTAGTCTTGATTCATGACTAATCACAAAAGACCTAATGTAAGATTTACGTGTTTGTGTACAATAAAATTGAAGGATTCAAGACATAGAGATTCCTCGATTCACTTCACGTTACCGTCGCTAGCACTCGGCATTGTTCGTATGAGTCGGAAATATATTCTTCATCACTTTGATTTGAATCAAGTAGGTTTTCCTACATCATTGAAACACTATGGAGTTGTTCTAATCATACATTGTTTTCTATGAATTATTGATGTTGGTTTTCAATGAAAACATGTGGATACTTTGATATATGCATTATGTTACTTTTAGAAATACATGGATTTATGGAATACAATGGCATTGGCAAACAAGTGCATTCACGTACCTCATGCATGGGCATGGGATGGGATATTCATTGTTGAGCCAAGTTATGAGCTGTCCGGACATCTCTTGCTCTCGTTATTATGTATTGTTGAACAAGATAAATGTTATCTTTGGCTGCGTCCATTGGTTGAAAAGTTATGGCATTTATTGGGCCAAAGAGCTCCTGGGAAGGTCTCGAAACCCTGCGCAGAGAGAGGAGTCCACACTCCACCGATAGTCTCGGTTAACTTGTGGATTGGTAACAGTACCCTAGTGGTTGCTGTAACGCCCCGCCCTTTTTCACTCACTTTTTCCCCTAAATTCAGCGTATATATATATATTTTTTTTGTAACAGAGTAGAGTGATAGAGAGCGGGACGTCACGACGCGAGCTAAGTCCGAACTTCCAAAGTCCGACCCTTAACTGGCCAACCTTATGTGTGTATGGACTCAGTCCAATAAAATGGATCACACATAGCAATACCGACTTGCGGAATAAAATCATACAACTGCGGAATCATAATCATCAAAATGCGGAATTATATTAGAACCACGTTCTAATCCTTTCAGATAGCAAAGTACGTCATAATCATCAAACCAAATCATTCAACCATCTAAGTTATTACATTCCGAAATCCAAATCTTCAAATACAAGTTCATGAGTAATTTTATTCAAAACATATAAACTAGATCTTCCAAGATCCTATGCCTGGTCCGTCTTACGCTCATCATTCCCCTGATTACCTGTATCATCAACTAGGGTAGAAGTAGGGCGTAGCACAACGCGCCCAGTAGCTATTCCAGTTACGGCTAACACATGGTTAGTACAAAACGTATATTATAACATAATATATAAAACCAGGTAAAATCCATGCCATGCAATGATGACAGATATGCAATGAGTCCCACCCATCACATGTACATAAAGTACCCACCACATAGGTCTTCCGGACGCCCCGGCGGAGTATGGACCATCCGGAATCTTCTTGATGGAAATCACATCAAGGTATTGCACATAGGTTCTTCGGACGCCCCGACGGAGTGTGACCCCTCCGGTTATAAATCCTCCACCACACGCCATGCATGAGATGCCAATGAAACACATGCTATTTTATAACATAAACATGGCATTTAAAAATCACATGCTCTTTCCTCATATAAACAAAGCATATAAAATCAACCTTTGAAATATAATCAATACATGCTATTTACAACATGAACATAGCATTTAAAATCCATAATAAAGCATATCTTTTGAAACATATTTTCATCAAACATAAGATAAAACAAAGTACATAATCCATGGTTTCAAAGGGGTGGAATCCTACCAAAGACCGTTCATGAGTCCTTGCGTTTCCGTCCAAGATTCGATCACCAATCGCGCACTGCTTGCGAGATCCTGTTACCTTATAATATAATGATGAATCAACACCAAGTCTCACCTAATTACAAAGTTTTAAGTCCATAAACAAAACCCCATGGGGTTCGGCCATACACCATGACCGAAACCCATGGTCTACCATTTTTGTCCATAATTACGATAATGCCATTGAGCCTAACCATAGACTTCTTTATTGCTTAGATCCCAAATAATCATCCATACTTCCAAAGCGCATAATCCCATAAAATAATTCATGGGGTTCGGCCATACACCATGGCTGAACCCAATGTCCAATATTCTCTCATATTTACAAAAATGCCATTGGTTTCCTCGTTCCTTTAAATCTTCAATTACTAGACCCTTTATGAATCTTTAACCAATTTAAATCCAAAATATACCTCATGGGGTTCGGCCATACATCATGGCCGAACCCATGGTTTTCTATTTTGATGTGAAATCACGTTTTTGCCCTTCCTTTCACCATCAATATATAACCTACATTGTATCCTTTTCTTTTATTTTAAAACTACACAAAACATACTCACAACATAGGTTCATAATCTGATTCATAAATCAGCCCTTAACCATGAATTAAAGATGCCATTAATCCCTTAATTTGGACCATGGGGTTCGGCCATACACCTTGGCCGAACCCTATGGTGTATAGTTTCCAATTATAACTTTGCATTCATAGCATCCATCCCCCTTGATTCAATTATACATAAACCTAAGTCATAGATTTAATTCATGGGGTTCGGCCATGCACATGGCTGAACCCATGATGTCCTATTTTTTTATTCATCTTACTTCCCATAAATGGAGGGTTTCCTTAATTAGACTCTACCTTCGATTATTAGAAGGTTTCCATATTTACCATCCCAAGTTAGAAGCTTTCTAATTTAGCCTACTCCTTTCCAAAATAGAAACTTTCTAAGTTTAGCAAACACTTTCCTTAATTGGATTATTTCCATAATAACCTACATCTTTCCATAATTGGAAACACCTTCCAAAAATAGAACTTTCCCTTTTTTTTATTCTCCTCCTTCTATTTAAAAACTTACTTAATTAAACAACCTCCTTCCATGAATGGAAGGTTTCCATATATAGATTCCAACTTTCCATAAATGGAATGCTTTCCAATTTAGCAAATACCTTCCATAAATAATAAGGTTTCCAAAAATAATGGCCGAACCTCACCTTGTAGATCTACGTCCATCTTTTACATCTACTTTCCAACTTTAACCCATGGGGTTCGGCCAAGCACCATGGCCGAACCCTATGGTTCATGATCTTGGCCATTAGCTTAGATTCAATAAACATTTACTCATAACATTAACCGATTATCATCCATAAAATGTTTGGTGGGGTTTGGCCATACACCATGGCCGAACCTCACCCCTTTCTTTTTATTATTTTAGATCCAATAACTTAACCATAAAAACATCATGGTTGGGCCATGCCATGGCCAACCCATATCCCTATCCAAATCTCCCTTTAAAATTATCAAATTCTTCCATGGATTTTCATCATTGAAATTTGTAATTCTAAACCATAAATCCCCATGGTTTCATCATGAAATCACCATGTCTTTCCATGTTCCAAAATTTAAGAACATAGCCCCAATGAAATAAAACCAATCTCTCCATGGTTTTCAATCTTAAAACCCAAGAATTAAACCAAATCTTTGCATGGGGTTCGGCCATGCACTATGGCCGAACCCTATGATTCTTTCTCTCCATTTAAACCATTAAATCATCTCCAATTTTCCTCCATGGGGTTCGGTGGTTCTTTTTGTTTCAAAACATAAATTTATTAATCAAGATACTAACCTTTTCCCCTTTGGTTTCTTGTTCTTCCAATTTTTCTTTTCTTTTCCCTTTGCTTTTCTCCAAACAAGAACTCCTCCTTGTTGCTGCCCTTTCTTCTCTTGCTCTTGGTGTGAAAGAGGACTTGAGAGAGGGAGAGAGAGAGAGAGGAATAAAACTAGGCAATGAAATTGTAAAACCGTGTACCCTCTCTTAGTCTCTCCTTTTAAGCTTCCATTTAATCCAATATTAGAATGTTCTTAATATAATCTTGCCCCCTCCTTTGCAGTGTGACCTCCTTGCAATTTAGCCATTGCCGACCTCCCTTGCCTTATTAGCCATGGCCGACTTCTCCTCCTTAATTTAAAACCTCCCCTTTATTCCAATTAGCAAGTACTATGCGCATAACCTTATTCATAATCTAGGTAATCTTTTAATTTAATTTAAGACAATGTACATTCCCTTTTAAAATATCCCATGCGTATAATATGAATATCATTATTTAAAATTCGGCCAAGTATAATCTTTATTTGATTTTTAACATCTCCTTGGATATTTCAAATCCAATAATCGGTCATGCACCATTTCTTTTATTTTTGATAAAACCTATGCCACAATTTAATTGGGTCTTAATTGGGTCATGCCCCAATTCCTTATCCATATAAGGTCCAATTCTAAAATCCACCATTTAAAAGAGTAAGTGTCATATAAAATAATAATCTGAAAATCCGAGGTGTTACAGTTGCCGTCTCAAATATTGTAGGATATAAATGGCCAATACGGAACCATTGTATGATGAGAAATATGGTTGTGCATGCGCATGTAATGGGCATTCATCTTACATGGAACCCATGGCATTTACATTGATAAGCATGGTTTATGGTTTTAAATCATGAGTTTTATACTATTGAAAGAATTATGAAATGTATTTAAGAGTACATTTTCTTTGTATATGAAATTTTGAGAAATATATTACTTGACAAATGATATATGCTAGTCATGAAACTGTTATACATGTATTTTAATGTTTCATATAACACTCTTATGCATACCCCCTACCCCATACCCCTTGATCGGAAATACCCACTGGGCGCGTTGACTAAGCCCATACTTTCCCCCTCTAGATGTTAATACATGTAAAGGAAAGGAAACAAAAGTTGGAGCCAGAGAAAGCCAAGAATGATCGGATTGTGAACAAAGAAAAGGGCTTGGAGGATTTAATTTAGTTTGATATTTTTGGATGATGTATTTGTAGGAGTGTTGATCAATGGAATGTAATAACTTTAGATAACTCCTAGACTTTGGACTTGTTATGGTTTTGTAATTGACTTAAGCTTATGGTATTTTCCTTACTTTTGCTCTTAATGGAATGATCTTTATATTATTATAATACATGAAATGTTTCCGCAAGTTTATGTGAGTGATGTGTGTAAATGTTATCATGAATGGAATCCACACACATGTCACAGTTGGCCAGTTGAGCATCGGTGGGTCTTCGGACTCAGGCTTGACTCGCATCGTGGTGCCCCCGCCCATTTTCTAAGTTACTTTTTTAAAAAAAAAAAATATACTCTATTTTTTAAAGGCATGGAAAAGAGCGGGGTGTCACAGTTGGTATCAGAGCAAAATGAAAAGCAAAGTAAGAAGTACCTTGAGTCAAATACATGTAAAGAACCTAGGAAACCCCCTAAACACCAAGACAATAATACAACTTTGGAAATTCCTTGGATTAAAAAAAAAATTGATGGAATGAAATATTCTTACTTGTCAGTACGTTGATTTGTTTGGGAAACACTTGGTGTGAGTTATCCTATGAAATAAATACTGAACTTTGTTATTTGGCATAGGAAGATGCCGCCACAAAGAGGACATTCCAGACGCCATTCGGAGCCCATCGAAGAAACAAGTGGCAATGTCCCACCTATAACGCCTGAACTTCAAAGTTTTGTGCAAGCCGTGGTGGACTGCGTTTTGCAACAGAATCAAATAGGTAGTAGCATAAGTGCTACGACTGACTCAACAACTGGGTTCTTGTCAAGGACTTTCAACAGCAGTGTCCCCCTTACTTCCATGGGAACGAGGGACCCATTGGAGCTGAGAAGTGGCTCGAGAACACCACCAAGATCTTGAAACTGTTGAGTATCACCAATGATAAGGGTAGAATTCTGTTGACCTCGTCACAACTCATAGACAATGCGGACAAATGGTGGCAGATAGTGAAGACAAGCCGGACGGTGGCAGAGATGACATGGAAGGATTTCACAAAAATCTTCCTAGCATATTATTTCCCGCAAGAGGAGAAAGAACTCAAAGCCCAGGAATTCATATCTTTGACTCAAGGACGTATGATAGTTGTCGAGTATTAGCTGGAATTTGTTAGACTTTATTGTTATGCTCCATACATGGTGGACACCGAGTATAAGAAAGCTCTAAAATTTGAGAGAGGTTTACGCCCAAATATCAGGGCTAAGGTGACAATCTTCAAAGCCCCAACTTTTGTGGAGGTAGTAATCAAAGCCACCATTGTAGAACAGGAGCTGATGGAATCAGCTAAATACTTAGAGAGAAGAAGGAGTCAGAGTGGGGGGAACTCTAATCGCCCTCGTAAGAAATTTTCCCCCAATTCCAGGAACTCTTCAGCTTCTATAACATCTACTGGTGGACATGGCACCAGTCATTCTTCAGCCTTAGCACCTATAGGATAGACATCTAGGGGAGTTATCACATGCAATCAATGTGGGCAGGCAGTGTAACGCCCCGACCTGGAGGTGGGCCCAAAACACTACTATTTTTTTTTTTAAATGTCACACATGCTCTTTACATGTGGACTCAAACATATACCATATGTCTACCCCTTTACAAGCATGCATCATACAAACAAATATTTCCATCATAAAAAGGGTAATCTCATTTATAACAGAGTTACTAGCAGTAATATAGTGGTTCATACATGATTACAAAAATGGGTACCACAAGAGGTACTCTACAAAACATGGTTCCACGAACCAACAAACAAAATAAATGAAAATCCCATCCATTGGACTCCAAGAAACTGCAACAGCTTATCTATCCTTAAGCTTGAAATGGAGGTTCCTCCTCCTCGGATACATCTCCTGAAATGTGAGTGGCGTGAGCTAACCAGCCTAGTGAAAACAACATAACAATGCAGTGTAATAATTAGTAGGTTTGTCAAAATCAACATTTCATCATAATATGTTTGTTATGTCAAAATATCAATCATTCTCATATTACTGTTCATGTAACACCTCGGATTTTCAATTTATTATTTAGTATGAAATTTATCCATTTTAATTGTAAATTTTAGATTGGATCTTAAATGGAAAAAGAATTGGGCCATGACCCAATTAGGACCCAATTGATTTTGGAGTTGGTTTTATATAAATTAAGTGGGTTGAATTAATTTAGTGATGCATTATATTTAAACTTAAATAAAAGATTGCATGGCCGAATTTTAGATGCAAAATCTAGGATTATGCACATGAGATAATTAAAGAAGGGAAAAAGGGGCGCATGGTACTTTCTATTAGGGATTATGGAAGGATTTAATTAAGGAGAGCAAAGGAGGTCGGCAATTACTAATCTAAGCAAGGAGGCCACACGGCATTGCCATCTAAGTCAAGGGAGGGGTGCATGGCACCTTCCCCATTTGGATTAATTGGAGCTCATATAAGGAGATAACCCTTAGGCCGATTTATCTCTCTCTCTCCCAATTGTTTATTTTCGGCTACACCAAAGAACAAGAAGAAAAAGGGCAGCAACAAGAAGGTTGATCACGGTTTGAGAAAGATCAAGAAGAAAAAGAAAAAGGCTAAGGAAAGAAAAAAGATTGGAAGCGCAAGAAAAGGTTGGTATTCTTATTTGATAAAATTATTTTGAAATAAAAGAACCATAGGGTTCGGCCATGGTGTTTGGCCAAACCCCATGGAACAAGTTTGGATGATGATTTGATAATTTTTAAGTAGAAAGAAAAGAACCATAGGGTTCGGCCATGGTGAATGGCCGAACCCCATGATTGATTTTAATGGAAAGACATGATTTATTTGGTTGTATCGAAACCATGGAAAGCCATGGAAAATTATGGGATTATCTTCTTAAATTTTAAATAATGGAAATCTTGGACGGTTGGGTGGTTTTGGATTTAAAAGAAGATTTCAAACGGAGATATGGTTAGGGATGTGGGATGGCCATTGCATGGCCGAACCATGATTGTATCATGGCCAAGTTGTTGGATCTAAAGAATGGAAAAGAAGGGGGTGAGGTTCGGCCATGGTGCATGGCCGAACCCCACCAATTATATTTTGGAATTATGTAAGTATTATTGTTGAAATTTTAATGGATTGAAATAAGGGTCAAGATTATGAACCATAGGGTTCAGCCATGGTGTATGGCCGAACCCCATGGAGATGGTTACTATTTTGGAATGGTTGATGGGAGGAGTTGGCTAAATTGGAAAGCACTCCAATTTTGGAAAGAGGGTTTCTAATCTAAGAAACTATCCAATTATGGAAAGGGGAATTTATTTATGGAAACCTTCTAATAATAGAAGGTGGAGTTTAATTAAGGAAACCTTCCAATTATAGAAAGGTGGAGTTTAATTTGGAAACTTTCTATTTATGGAAGGATTGGCCATGTATGGCAATTTTCTAATTAAGAATGAATGGATTGGTTGCCATGAGTGAGGTTCGGCCATGGTGTATGGCCGAACCCCACTAGGGTTTATTTTTGGAAACCTTTGTATTTATAGAAGTTTGTTTATTAAGTAAGTTTCTAAAAATAGAAGAAGGAGATTAAAAAGGGGAAAGTTCTATTTTTGGAAGGTGGAAAACTAAATTAGAAAGTTTTAATTTAAGAACTTTCTAATTAAGGAAATCTAAAATAGGAAACTTCTTAAGTATGGAGTGTTAATGTTATAATTGGAAACTATACACCATAGGGTTCGGCCAAGGTGTATGGCCGAACCCTATGGTCCAAATTAAAGGATCAAATGGCATTTTAAGTCATGGTTAAGGGCTGATTTATGAATCGAATTATGAACCTGTTTTATGAGTTAGATTGATGTATTAATGAACAAAAGGTTGGAAATATGTAACCCATGAGTGGCAAAGTTGTAAATACTTGTTAAAGATGGAAGTTTAGCCTTGTATGGCAATAAGGTAATTATATGAGGAATTATTTGGAGAACTTAGATGTTTAGGATTTATGTATTTGGATCTTAACATGGGAATTGATTGGTGGACCTAGGGTTATGTACTTTGGATTAAAATAAATAGAATATTAACTAAGATTTGGATCAATGGCATTTTGGTAATTAATGGAATAAATGAACAAAAAGGGTGAGGCTAGGCCATAGGTATGGCCGAACCCCACAAGTATGGTTTATGGATTTAAATATTGCAAATCAAGTGGGACTTGGTGTTGACTTATTATTATCTTAAAAGGTAACGGGATCTCGCAAGCGGTGCGCGATCGGTAATCGATTCTTGGACGAAAGACGCAAGCACAGTTAGAGGTCTTTGGTAGGATTCCACCTCTTTGAAACCATGGATTTATGTACGCTAGTTTTATCTTATGTTTGATGAAAAGTATGTTTCAAACGTTATGCCTTATTATTGAATTTCAAATGCTATGTTTAATTGTATAAATAGCATGTGTTGATTATGTTTCAAAAGGTGATTTTAAATGCTATGTTTATGTTATAAAATAGCATGTGTTTCATTGGCATCTCATGCATGGCATGGGGTGGAGGATTTGTAACTGGAGGGGTCACACTCCGTCGGGGCGTCCGAAAAACCTATGTGGTGTACCTTGATGTGCTTTTCCATCAGGAAGAAACCGGAGGGTCCACACTCCGCCAGGGCGTCCGAAAGACCTATATGGTGGGTACATTTATGTACATGTGATGGTTGGGACTCATTGCATTTGTCATCATTGCATGTCATGGATTTTATATGGTTTTGACATTACAATATAATTATATATGTTTTGTATTAACCATGTCTTAGCCGTAACTGGAATACCTACTGGGCGTGTCGTTCTAACGCCCTACTTCTACCCTAGTTGATGATACAAGAAATCAGGGGAATGACGAACATAAGACAGACCAGGCATAGGAGCTTGGAAGACCTATTTTATATATTTTGAATAAAGTTACTCATGAACTTGTATTTGAGTATTTAGATTTCGGAATGTAATAACTTAGATGGATGGATGTTAATTTTGATGATTATGGTATTTGAATGATGATTAAGGACTTGACGTACTTTGCTATCTGAATGGCATAGAACTTGCTTCTATTATGATTCCGCAAATTGATGTTATGATTCCGTAGATTGTAATTTTTATTCCGCAAGTTGATATTGCTATGTGTGAACCATTTTAGTGGACTGAGTCCATGCACGCATAGGGTTGGCCAGTTAAGGGTCGGACTTTGGAAGTTCGGACTTAGTTCGAGTCGTGACGTCCCGCGCTCTATCACTCTACTCTGTTATAAAAAAAAAAAATAGATTCTGAATTTATGGGAAAAAGCGAGTGAAAAAGGGCAGGGCATTACAGTTCATATCCAACGAAACACCTAGAAACTACACTGACTATAAGCATTAAATCCCGATACGGTCAAAATGCAGAATCTTACAAGTATATCTCCAACACACTTGGGCCAGTACTGACACACTTGGGCCAGGAACTAACACACTTGGGCTATTAGACGTAAACCGACACACTTGGACCTGTAATCGACACACCTTGGCCGATAATAGTTCAGTAGTTAAGGGTACGTGGAACCAGTATAACTCATAAGCATTTCATCATTATAATCACAATATATGCATGATAAACATCATAAATATCAATAAACACTTTTCATAATAGTGCACAAAGTCTAGGCATATAAGTGGGTTCATTCTTGAAACCACTCATTGCACTAGATCTTCTTAACCTGATATACTCCTACTGCAATGTTAAGTCTCCTCACCGTATGTGTGGGGTATAGAGATATCTGCCAAAACATGAAAACAAGAATACAACAGATTATACAATCATCAATCAAACATAATACACATAATCATAGTGTTGCAAATCCTTTTATCTTATATTCCCCAAAAAAAACTTCAAGGGTAATGGATATGAGTCACTTAAATGGGTTACTATCCATTTTAATAATTAGCATTATAATAGAGTGCTCAGGCCACTACTCGTATAGCAAGTTAGGCCTAGAGATACAAATATAGGGTGCTCAGGCTATTACTCATATAGTGAGTTAGGCCTAGAGGTACACTCAGTGCCCGATCCCTTCTTTTCTACCGAACAGCAAAGTTAATAGCTCAGCTACTAATAGCTATCGAGTTGAGTCAGCCACAAATAGAGAGTATCGGCTTGGAAGTGAATACATAAATATTTATATATAGTTTAATAGGACAAATAATGGTTAGTATCATTTTTAATTGAGAATAAGGGTCTCTAGACAATCATTAACCTAATCAAAATACAAGTCTCAAATTATTAATTTTAAACAAATTTCAAAATTTACACCTATAAAAAGTATTAAGCTGAATAATTAATTTAAGTGGTCTAAAAGTAATTTAAGCCTATAGTTATTAAATTTTAAATTTATTAACAAGACTAAATTAGAATTTGTCAAATTACTAACTTTAAACAAAACTAAGATATATATATGTATATGTATATATGTATATATATGTATATATGTGTATATATGTATATATACACATGTATACATATATATATATATATACACATGTATACATATATATACATATATACATATATATACACATGTATACATATATATACATATATACATATACATATATATATATAAATGTTTCAGTTTCTTTCTAAGATATAAGAAAACAACTTATCTATATCTTTAAATAATTATAAACTTATTTCAAGTTAAATAAACAAATTAAAATAAATCAATTCATAATAATAATTCACAATTTATTCAATAAGAAAACTCATTTTAAATTTAAAACAAATAATTCAAAATAATTAAAAGACATTTTATTTTTATTCCTCTAAAATACTCTATATAGATTCTAATTAATTCTAAGGTTAGAAAACACATAAAAGGAAAGTATACCTTTACTTGAAAACTTTGGCAGAACTTTGACTTTTCAAAGACTTGTTGTAAAGAAAAGAAGCACTAAGGAGGTGAAGCCAGGAAAAGAAAGAAGAAGAAATCAATGCAAGATCGGTTCTTTGCAATGGGTTGTGAGCTACTACCTTGGGTGCTATTTATAGGAGATTTCCATAACCATGCAGTGGATAAGAATTCTCCACATTAGCTAGTCTACTACTCATAGGCTGCATGAATCAGTTCATAGGTTGTATGAATCATCCTTCACAGGTTGATGATTCACTTACACGTGGCTGAAAGAAAAGATAATTTATTTTAATATTTTTTTTTTTTAACTTCAGTCGGTTACAACATGCAAGATTTATCACTTGACTGTAGTCCATAGATTTTACTATTCATAATATTATTTTATTAGAGTTATAATCTTATTTCATTTTCTTATTAATATTTAACTAAAACAAAGATTTATTCAATTTGATCCATCTGATCCAAAATGTTGAGTTTTTAAAGTGCTGAAATACCATATAATTTTGGAAAGTTATAACTGTAACGCCCCGTCCTTTTTCACTCACTTTTTCCCGTAAATTAAGAGTCTATTTTTTTTTTTTATAACAGAGTAAATTGATAGAGCGCGGGACGTCACGACGCGAGCTAAATCCGAACTTCTACAGTCCGACCCTTTACTGGCCAACCCTATGTGTGCATGGACCAAGTCCACGGAAATGGTTCACACATAGCAATATCAACTTGCGGAATCAAAATCATAACATACAGAATCATAACATCAATTTGCAGAATCACAATAGAACCAAGTTCTATTCCATTGATAGGAAAGTACTTAGTTAATAAATCACTTTAATCATTATCCAAATAAAACATCCAACCATAGCAATTCATCTAAGTTATTACATTCCGAAATCTGGATACTCTAAATACAAATCCCTGAGTATCTTAAACAAAATATAAAACTAAAAGCATTCCAAGCTCCTATGCTTGTCCCGTTCCGCGTTCACCGTTTCCCTCGTTTCCTGCATCATTCATTAAAGGGTAGAAGTAGGGCGTTAGGACAACGCGCCAAGTAGGTATTCCAGTTACGGCTAACACATGGTTAGTACAAAACATATATAATAATATCGTAATGTCAAAACCATATAAATCCATGCCATGCAATGATGACAAATGCAATGAGTCCCACCCATCACATGTACATAAATGTACCCACCACATAGGTCTTCCGGACGCCCCGGCGGAGTGTGGACCCTTCGGTTTCTTCCTGATGGAAAAGCACATCAAGGTACACCATATAGGTTTTTCGGACGCCCCGACGGAGTGTGGACCCTCCGGTTACCAAATCCTTCACCCGATGCCATGCATGAGATGCCAATGAAACACATGCTATTTTATAACATAAACATAGCATTGAAAATCATATTTAAAACACATGTTATTTCCTCATATAAAGATAGCATTTAAAATCACAATTTAAATCATATCCTTTGCAGTATAAATTCATCAAAAATAAGATAAGGCACAATGTACATAAACCCATGTCTTTCAAAGAGGTGGAATCCTACCAAAAACCGCTAACTGTACTTGTGTCTTTCGTCCAAGAATCGATCACCGATCGCGCACCGCTTGCGAGATGTCGTTACCTTATAATATAATAATAAATCAACATCAAGTCCCACTTGATTTGCAATATTTAAATCCATAAACCATACTTGTGGAGTTCGGCCATACCTATGGCCGAGCCTCACCCTTTTTGTTCATTTATTCCATTAATTACCAAAATGCCATTGGTCCAAACCTTAGTTAATATTCTATTTATTTTAATCCAAAGTACATAACCCTCAGTCCGCCAATCAATTCCCATATTTAGATCCAAATAGATAGATCCTTAACATCTAAGTTCTCCAAATAATTCCTCATATAATTACCTTATTGCCATACAAGGCTAAACTTCCATCTTTAACAAGTATTTACAACTTTGCCACTCATGGCTTACATAACCCATAGCTTCTTTTAAAATCATTCACCCATTACATGGTCCATAATAATTTCTCAACAACTTAAATCATACAAGACCTCATGGGGTTCGGTCATACATCATGGCCGAACCCATGTTCCTCCAATTTAACCTTTATTTACAACTTTGCCACTCCTTAAAATTAACCAAACCTCTTTCATGTTTTTCCAACCCATGTTTTTCCAACTTTGCCAAGCACCATGGCCGAACCCTATGATGTGTGACTTTCTAAATTATCAAACTCCTTCCAAAAATAAAAGGTTTCCAAACATAACTCCACCTTCCGTTTTAATCTAGGGTCCATAATTAAAAGGTCCATATTTTAGAAAGTTTCTTAATTAATCAACCACCCTTCCATAATTAGAAGGTTTCTGTATTTAATATCCAAAATTAGAAGCTTTCTAATTTAGCCAACTCCTTCCAAAAATAGAAACTTCCCAAATTAATAACCATTTTCCATACTTAGATAGTTTCCTAAATTAGAAACCAACCTTCCATAATTGAATGCTTTCCATAATTAAAAGGTTTCCAAAATTAAACCCTAGTGGGGTTCGGCCATGCACCATGGCCGAACCTCACCCATAGAAGCAATCCATTATCATTCATTAAACAAGAACCCATATCCTTCCATTAAATCAATCAACAATCATCTAATAAAATTCCTTAACAAATTATATCCACAAAGAACCTCATGGGGTTCGGCCATACATCATGGCCGAACCCATGATTCTCCCAACTTCCATTTAAACTCTTTTAAAACAATATAATTCTCCATGGTTTTTATCATTCGAATTTCCTATAAAATTCCTTTCATAAACAACATCATGGAGTTCGGCCAAGCACCATGGTCGAACCCTATGGTTCATACCTTTTTATTAAATCATTTAAACCCCTATGGATTCATTAACCAACTCCAATATAAATTCCATATGGCCCATTAAATTGATTTATGATCCTTATCCATTTAATCCTTTCAAAATCATATACCATTATCATCAAGCTCCCATTTAAAATTTAACAATCTCTTTCCATGGGGTTCGGCCATACAACATGGCCGAACCTTATGGTTCATCACCTTTTTATTAAACTCCAACATTCATCCATTAATTCTTTTCCATGGGGTTCGGCCATACACTTTGGCCGAACCCTATGGTTCCTTATCTTAAAAAAATATGAAATCACATACCGGTTTCGCGACTCCTTCGGCTTGTTCTTGCTCTTCCAATCTTCTCCTTCTTGATCTTTCCTACGGCTGAGAACACCCTCTTGATATGCAATATTACTGATCTTGCTGGCTGCCTTGAGTGTAACCCGCCTTAGACCTTCTCCTGCTTGCTAAACAGTGATGTGTTTCAACCCAAGATCTTCTTCACACTAGAATGAGAACAGAGTGCTCTCTGTTCTCGACCTCTTGTTGCAGCCACGTTGGATTTCCTCTCACAGTTGGCTGCAAGGCTACAATGCTTTGACGCACTCTCTGCTGCAGATTCATCAATTTGCTCCTTCTCTGGCACCACCTTAATGTGACAGATCAGAGAGACAAGAGAAGGACCAAAGCCCAACACTAAATCGGCAGCAACACTTGTTTTCTTTCATTTTTTGTTGCTTGCCTTTCCTCATATATTCCCATGCCTCAACTACTGCTTGCAAATACACTGTCTATCACCGATCAGATCAGTGTATTGCTGCCTCTAGAAAACCCCGCAGCACTTGCTCGATCTCTGATGCTGTCTGTGTGTATACAGAGGTGATTGTAACAGCCCCTTTTGCTGTTATTACTCTCATTGAAAACACACACAATTCTGGTGGCAGCCCTCTTCCTTTCTCAGGTATTCAAGGAGAATATAGCCCTTCACGCTGCAGTCGCTTACACATCTCTATGGTGCTGATTGCCTCTCTTGTGCTCTCTGTGCAAATTCCTCTCACAACATTAGGCCGAGTATTGTTGTATGCAATATTCCCAGGCACCAACCCACTGCCGTGAATCAGACAGTCCTGGTTGATGTGTTTCTTTCTCACAATACACTTTTGAACAAAACAGCACCTCTTCACTGTGTGACCCATGCCTCTGCTATGCTTTTTCTGCCGTGTTTGCCACCTTTATATAGTGGAAAACTTGTAATAAAACCAGCCATATCGCTGGATTCTAGAATAGAAAATATATGCCAGATCTTGCACCTTACTGAGAAACCTATTATAGCAAGATCCTCTTGCTTTACATATCATCTAGCCAATATAAAGCTTGCATGCATGAGTGTAAGTTTCCCAAATCATCCAGTCTTCCCGTAATGCATTTAAACGTCCCTTGCTATCCAATTTTATCACTTCCTAAAATAAGCCTTTCCACTTCTTGTAGATTTAGGAATACCGTGAGTGATCTTGGTGCATTGCCGTGTGCAATACTTTTATGTCTTGCTGCCCCTCTGTTGCCTTAATTAATCTCCCATTCGGCCAATCTTAGAAGGTACTAAGATTGCAATGCCGTGTATCCTTGTTGAAATACCCATTGCCGTGTGCCTCTCCTTTATCTTATAAAACTCCAATTGTTCCCAACTTAGAAGGTATTAATTTGATTCCATATTTAGAAGGTGCTATGCGCCCTTTTGTCTCTCTATAATAGCAATTCCCTTAATTTCACTCTTAACCAAGGAGAGACCTCTTTTTAGAGAGAGTCCAACTTATCCTCATGGATTGCGCATATCCATACATTGCATAACCCATATTCGGCCATGCACAATTATTTACTAATCCCTTTATGCGCATATTCATAATCCATTTAAATTCAGTCCCATTTAATTTTATTAAAACCCTTTCCATAATCCGTTGGGTCATAATTGGGCAAAGACCCAACATTTTACCCATCTAAGATCCGTATCCAATAATTTTCAATTTAAAAGGATAATTTTCATATAAAATAATAAATTGAAAATTCCTTGTATTACAATAACCCATTAAATTTAATTGATTTAAATAAAAATCACTTTTTAATACTATTCCCTTTAACTAAGTTGTATTTATTTAAAGGGTTTAAAACCTTCATTTTTAGATCTAGAAAAAATAAAATGATAGATTTAAATATAGAATAAACACTAGGTATTTTTTTCTGAATTATCTAACTTCTATAATTATTTAAAATAATCATTTTCTAGTTTTCGGGACCTTTTTCGGGTAATTTTTAATTAGAGTTTAATGAAATAAATATACTTATAAATTTTAAAATCTATATTCTTAATAAAGAAATCAATATCACTCAAATAATAATTAACAAACAATTATTCAAACAATAATTATACTGTTAATGGTCAATTACCATTTTGCCCCTATAACTTAAAAGGGTTGGATCAATGAGCTATCGAGCTCCGATTCGGCTAAAACTGGACTTTTCACAAATTCCTCACTGTAATCAATGTGATTAACAGGTTAAATCATATTATTAAAGCCTACTTCTGGTCAAGATATTACATCCTACCCCCCTTAAAGAAATTTCATCCTGAAATTTAAAACAAACCTCATACATTTTTATTCTGTGAATAGACTAGGGTATTGCTTCCGCATTGTCGACTCTAGTTCCCACGTCACGTGTTGTATGTCATGATGTTGCCACAGCACTTGCACCAGTGGCATGGACTTTTTTCTGAGTACTTGCGTTCGAGATCCTTATATCTCAATAGGCACTTCTTCAAATGTCATATCTTCTGAAACTTCAATATCTTCAAAACTCAACACATGAGATGAGTCAGGCTCGTACTTTTTCAACATAGACATATGGAATGTACTATGTACTCTTCCCATTATTTGAGGAAGATCTAGTTGATAGGCTGCTTCCCCTATTCTTTTCAAAATTTCAAAGGGTCCAACATATCGAGGTGATAGTTTTCCCTTTCGACCGAACCACTGAACGCCATGGCGTGGTGCCACACGTAAGAATACTCGGTCACCGACTGCAAACTCCAAAGGTCTCCTCCTTTTGTCAGCATAACTTTTCTGTCTACTTTGGACTGTCTTGTGACGTTGTCTTATCACTTTGACTTGCAGGATCTACCATACAGAGCTTCATAAGGTGCCATTTGTATACTAGCTTAATAACTATTGTTATATACAAACTCAATCAGTGCTAAATGATCTTCCCAACTTCCCTGCATATCCATGACACATGCCCTTACCATATCTTCCAAAGTTTGGATAGTTCTTTCCGATTGGCCATCAGTTTGGGGATGGAAAGTTGTGCTAAAGCATAACTTAGTTCCCATCTCCTCCTGTAATCCTTGCCAAAATCTAGATACAAATCTAGGGTCTCTATCAGATACAATAGAAACATGTACCCCATGTAATCTAATTATGTCATTTTTATACATTCTACTCAGGGTAGCCAAAGAATCAGTCTTTTTAATGGGCAGAAAATGGGCTGATTTCGTTAGTCGATCAACAATTACCTAAATAGCATCATTTCTCTTAAAAGACTTTGGAAAACCAGTCACAAAGTCCATAGTGATATGCTCCCACTTCCATTCAGCCACTTGAAGAGGTTACGTCTTTCCAGCAGGTCGTTGATGTTCTACTTTAATCTGCTGACAGGTTAGATATTTGGACACAAAATTTGCTACTTCTCGTTTCATACCTTTCCACCAGAATAGTCGTCGTAGATCATGATACATCTTCATACCACCTGGGTGCACTACAAATCGAGAACGGTGAAAGTGGTCAAGTACTTTTTCTCTACATTCACCTGATTTTGATACAAACAATCTTTCTTTGAAAGTCAGGCTTCCGTCAGTCTTGATCTTTCATTCTTCCAAAGTAGCTCCTCATGCAAGCTTATTCACCAAATCCTTTGCTTCTGGATCATTCTTTTGCTCTTCCATCATCAATCCAACTATTTCGGGCTCCAAAACCAAGTTTGGAATTCTTGCTGGCTTGTTCCCCTCGATCAGCTCTAGATCATAGTTAGATAAGACTTCCAACATCTTCCATTTCAAAGATGCCATACATGCAATATTACCTTGTGATTTCCTGTTTAAGGCATCTGCCACTACATTAGCCTTTCCCGGATGGTAGGAGAGACTGAAGTCGTAATCTCCGAGATATTCCATCCATCTTCGTTGTCTCATATTTAGATCTTTCTGAGTAAACAAATATTTAAGACTCTGATGATCAGAAAATACATTAAATTTTTCACCATTCAAGTAATGCTGCCAAAGTTTTAATGAAAAGACAACAAATGCCAGTTCTAGATCATGAGTTGGATAATTTTGCTCATGACCTTTCAGTTGTCTGGAACCGTAAGCTACTACCTTACCTTCCTGCATCAAGACACATCCTAATCCAAACTTAGAGGCATCACAATACACATCATAACCTCACCCTTGTTCTGGCACTATTAGCACTGGAAGGTGGTCAACTTCTCCTTCAATTCCTGAAATGCCTTTTCACAAGATTCACTCCATTCGAATTTGACGTTCTTCCTCGTCAATCTGGTCATTGGTACCGCAATCTGGTAAAAATGTGGGATAAATTTCTTGTAATACCCTGCTAATCCCAAAAAACTTCTGATTTCAAACACGTTCTTGGGGCTTTCCCAAATTTTCACTGTTTCTACCTTCGTTGGATCTACCGAGATTCCTTCCGTAGACACTACGTGTCCAAGAACTTGTACTTGAGTTAACCATAACTGACACTTGCTCAGCTTGGCGAATAACTTGTGATCCCTAAGGGTCTGAAGAACAATGCATAGATGACGCTCATGTTCTTCATCAGATGACGAATATATCAAAATATCATCTATAAAAACTACCACAAATTCCTTCAAGTATGGCCGAAAGATACGATTCATTAGATTCATAAATATAGCTAGGGCATTGGTTAAACCAAAAGGCATTACCAAAAACTCATATAAACCGTACTGCGTTCTGAAAGCAGTCTTAGAAATGTCTTCCTCTCGAATCTGCAACTGGTGATATATTGATCTCAAGTCTATTTTAGAGAAACATTTTGATCCCCTCAATAAATCAAAGAGATCATCTACCATAGGCAAAGGATATTTGTTCATTATAGTTGCCTGATTGAGCCGTCGGTAATCTATACACATCCTCATCGATCCATCTTTCTTTTTCACAAAGAGAGTGGGTGCTCCCCAAGGCGAGTTACTCTGTCGAATAAAACCAAGATTGAGAAACTCATCTACCTGTGTAGCTAGCTCTCTCTGTTCAGCTAGCGCTATCCGGTAAGGTGGAAATAGGAGATGTTCCTGCCTGTTGATCAATAACAAACTCTATCTCTCGGCGTGGAGGTAGCCCAGCTAACTGGTCAAGAAACACATCTATAAACTCACACACCACCCGAGGTACATCAGACTATACGCCACCTACATCTTCCCATCCCATACTAGCCACCACACTACTAGGATAAGCTCTAAGACCAGAGAATTTACTTCTCATCCTCTCATAAGGTACTAACTTTTCCATGAATCCTTCATTAGTTGAAGAGATTCCAAAAATTCTTCTTTGAAAACAATCAATCAAGATCTGATAAGTAGTCAACCAATCCATACCTAAGATGACGTCAAAATCTGTCATTTCTAGGAACAGAAAGTGATAGGACAAATCTATACGACAAATCCTTAATATGCATGATTCTCATTTTTGGTTTACTAACACTTTCTTACCCAAAGGTGATATTGCCATCAAAGGGTTACTTACTTCTACCAATTGCAAATCCAATTTATCGTAGCAAGATCTAGAAACAAAGGAATGAGAAGCACAGGTATCAAAAAGTACTCGTGCCAAATAACTAAAAAGGGTTAGTGTACCTTCCGTCACTGTGTTTTCCATTGGCTCTTCCATCTGAGTCCCAATTGTATAGACTCTCCCTTGGGTAGTTTGAGGACGTCCCTGTCCCCTTCCCTGACCATTCCATGGTGGTCCGTTCCTAGACGCCACCGAGCCTCTAGAAGTCTGTTGTGAACTTCTGCCAAAAGATGATTGTGCGACGGATTGAGCTGGACCCGTATTCTGCGAAGGTATGGCCTTGTCAAGATAAGGACAATCTCTAAGCACGTTTCCCGTTTGCTTGCAGTGGTAGCACTGCCTTTCCTTCCCGTTTGGAGAAGTCGTAATCGTGTGCTCAGGCTGGTTGCAGAAATAGCACACTAGATGTCGCGTGTACGACTGACTTGATTGTCCTGCAGTAGACTGGCCTTTCTTGAAGAACAAAGCCTTTTGTGGTTGAACTTGGCCCTCTTGTTGGACGGGGTTTTTGAAAGTTTTTGGCACCTCTATTGGTGGAATCTACTACTTCCACTTTTGAGGCCCGCTCGATAATTTCCTCCAAGGTGTTGAAGATTAGCCCGGCCACTTGCCGTTGCAAAAAGGATCGAAGTCCGTTTTCAAAGTGTTGGATCTTGTCTTCTTCATTTGCCGCTATCCAGGGCACAAAACGCATCAATTCAATGAACCTTATGGCATATAGCGCCACTGTATCAGATCCTTGCTGGATGTTAAGAAACTCCCTCTTCTTAATGGGCTAGAAAAGCAGCTGAAAAATATTCCCAAGTCATAGGTTCGTGATTTCGAACCAGACTTTTCGCCTCCCACCATTCATAGGCATTGCCCTCCAATTGGTAAGTTGCTAGGGTTACTCTTAAAACGTCGGTGATGGCAAGGGTATCGAGGATCCGGTCTATCTGGTTAAGCTAGTTCTTTGCCGCACTCGGGTCTTCAATCCCCGTAAAGCTGGTCGGATTCAACCGTTTGAACTCCTTTAGAGCCGACGTGGCTCTTTCTTCTGGGGTCCTAACAAGTGGACGCTGTAAATTTTCGGCAATCCTTTGGACTGCCTCCATTGTTGCACGTAAAGCCTCATAAGCTACCTCTGGATTTGCACTGGGTGGAGGACCTATTCTCCTGCCTCGGCCTCTAATGTTATCAAAGGGTCTTGACATTCTCATGTAATTTACATTCGCAATGTCACTTAATAATTCAAAGAGAAGTCGTCATCTTATCAAAGAGGCCATAATAGTTTGTATGAATTCTAAGCATATGCCAAAATATAAACATAACTCAGGTTTTATTTATTCACAAGAATTAGTAGGGTTTATAAAGAAACCCTCAGTACAAAACACATGCAAATGTACATATAAGCATTTTTACATTCTTTTTCTCCCATCCCTTCCCCTACATTCCCTACCTCAATCATCTGTAGAGGATTCCATATCAGTATCAATGCTGAACATGACATTGTTGGGACATGCGGCTGACATATGTCCCAAAACTCCACAAGTTAAACAGGCACTATCCCTGGACCTCCAATGTATGGACAGTTGGTCCTTTCTTTTCCATGCCCACGGAACCTACAAATTGGGTATATCACATCAAAAGGGTAGGGACAATAAGTGTCGTAATGTCCCTCTTGATTACATAATCCATAGACAGGGACCACCAAATCTTCAGCATTGGGAGTAACTGGTGTATACTCGGGCGAGTCTATTGGCCCTACTGATGATGATTCTTCGAAAGCTGGGAGAACTCCAATAGGATGAACACTGGAGTTACTTGTAGATGAGTCTATTACTATTGGACAGTTGGGAGTTCCCTTATCCCAATTCTCCGTATACTCCTCACTACTCGACATATCTGTATAAATCAATTTATCAATATCGTTAGATAATGTCAATAACATATACAATCCTAATCTAAAAATGTAATTGATTTAAATAAAAATCACTTTTTAATACTATTCCCTAAAACTAAGTTGTATTTATTTAAAGGGTTTAAAACCTTCATTTTAAGATCTAGAAAAAAATAAAATGATAGATTTAAACATAGATTAAACAATAGGTATTTTTTTTTGAATTAGTTAACTTCTAGAATTATTTAAAATAATCATGTTCTAGTTTTCGGGACCTTTTTCGGGTAATTTTTAATAACAGTTTAATGAAATAAAGATACTAATAAATTTTAGAATCTATATTCTTAATAAAGAAATCAATGCCACTCAAATAATAATTAACAAACAATTATTCAAACAATAATTATACTGTTAATGGTCAATTACCATTTTGCCCCTCTAACTTAAAAGGGTTGCATCAATGAGCTATCGAGCTCTGATTCAGCCAAAACTGGACTTTTTACAAATCTCTCACTGTAATCTATGTGATTAGCATGTTAAATCATATTCTTAAAGCCTACTTCAGGTCAGGATATTACAGGCAGGACACATGAAAAGAGAATGCCCACAGATCCGCCAGTTTCCTCAAGCATAGTCATAGGCATCCCAATATCAGCCTCAATTGGGGAGGCCACCTATCCCAGCGACTTCAGGACAACTGTATTCCTTGGTCTATGCACCTGAGGTAGCAGATAACTCAGTGATCCAAGGTATGGAAGTGATTGGTAGTTCTTATGCAGTAGCGTTATTTGATTCCAGAGCATCGCATTCATTTCTGTCTGCATCTATTGTATCTGCTACTGGTCTACTTGTACAAACCTTGTCCATTGCACTCAACATTGTATCACCAATCGGCGACACATCCCTTGGTTTTGTGTGCACTTCTGTCAACACCTAATTGGCCGATTTTAAATTCAATTTTGATTATCTTATTATAGATATGGCAGATTTCGATATGCTTTTTGACATGGACTGGCTAACCACGTTTCAGACGTGTATTGAGTGTTACCGTAAAAGGGTAATCCGATGGTCACCGGATGGACAAAAATTTATAGTGTACGGAAATAGACAAAAGACTTCTGTATATGGCAGGCCCCATGGTGAAATCAACCAGATTTTATTGAACAATTTGAAATTAAGGGAGTCACCTATTTCTACCTTACATGCAGTAGTGAGAGACTTTACAGATGTTTTTCCAGGAGAATTCCCTGGTTTACCTCCTAAGTGGGGGATTGACTTTGAGAACAAACTGTTTCCCGGTACGACCCCAATGTCACTCCCACATTACCAGATAGCACTTGCAGAAATGTCTGAATTAAAGAAGCAGATTGATGAATTACTCCGGTTGGGATTCATTCGAAACAGCACTTCCTCATGGGGAACACCGACCTTATTTGTTAAGAAGAAAGATGGCTCCCTAATAATGTGTATAGACTATCGGAAACTCAATCTCACAATCAGAAACAAATATCCCTTGCCCAGGATCGATGATTTGTTCGATCAACTCCGAGGATCCAGTCATTTTTCAAAAATAGGCCTCATGTCCCATTATCACCAGATCAGAGTCAAGGATGAGGACATAGAGAAGACAGCCTTCCGAACTAGATATGGATTGTTTGAATATGTGGTGATGTCTTTCGGACTAACAAATGCATCGGCAATTTTCATGGACTTAATGAACCGAGTCTTCCGTCCATAGTTGGACAAATTCGTGATCATATTCATTTATGACATCCTTATGTACTTGACAAGTGAGGAAGAGCATGCCGAACACTTACGCATTGTATTGAACACATTGAGGTTGTTTGCAAAAGCTAGTAAGTGTGAGTTTTGGTTGTCCGAGGTGATTTTTCTTGGACACATAGTGATGGTATAGGGGATAAAAGTGGATCCAGCTAAGGTAGCGGCAGTGAAGGAATGGAAACCTTCTAAGAATATTACCGAGATCCGAAGTTTCCTTGGGTTGGCAGGGTACTACTGAAAGTTCATTTTGGACTTCTCCAAGATTACGGCCCCACTCACCCGATTGACTCAGAAAGGAGACAGATTCGAATGGACAGATCTGTGCAACAATAGATTTGAAGAGTTAAAAGAAAGACTCACAAGAGCACCTAACTTAATCCTCCCAAAAAGAGGCAAAGGCTAAACAGTAGAATGTGACACATCAGGTGAAGGACTTGGGTGCTCACTCTCACAAGGTCAACATGTGGCTGCTTATGGCTCCCATCAGTTGAAAATTCATGAGCAGAATTAACCCATCCACGATCTAGAATTGGCAGCAGTAGTATTCGCTCTCAAGATTTGGAGACATTACCTTTATGGAGAGAAATTTGAGGTATATTCTGACCACAAGAGTTTGAAATACTTGTGCATAAAGAACTCAATCTGAGACAGAGAAGGTGCATGGAGTATCTCCAAGACTATGACTTTGCCCTACACTACCCCTCGGGCAAGGCAAACAAAGTTGTGGATGCACTTAGTCGTTTGGCTCACGGAACCGTAGCTAGTCTGATTATGCCATAATTGGAAATGTTCACAGCCATTGCGAATTTGAATCTACAGATAGGTAACGGAGGACGGGTGTACAATTTAATCGTAAACTCTACCATGACGTCAAGGATTGAGCAGGCACAAAGATCAGATTCAGAAATAGCTGAGATATGGGCCAAACTATCTGCAAGAGAGACAGTGCAAGATTGGGAACTGCGACCTGGACAGGGTCTCATGTTTAGAGGTCGAGTTTATGTACCCCAGGATTGTAGGAGAGAACTATTGACAGAAGCTCATAGGTCTAAGCTCTCTATACACCTGGGGAGTACGAAAATGTACCATGAACTTAAGCGGCAGTATTGGTGGTGTGGACTCAAAAAAGATGTGGTAGATTTTGTCTCCAAGTGCTTAACCTATCAGAGAGTCAAAACAGAACATTGAAGGCCACCGGATTTACTCAAACCCCTCCCTATACTCGAATGGAAATGGGAACATATTGCCATGGACTATGTGACCGGATTGCCTAGATCTTCAAAGGGAAACGATGCCATATGGGTCATAATTGATCGTCTCACAAAGTCAACACATTTCCTACCCATCAAGGTGACAGATTCATTTGAGACATTGGGTAAGCGGTACATCAAAGACATTATCAGATTACATGCAATACCGACGACCATTGTGTCAGACCGTGATGGCAGATTCACAGGCAAGGTATGGCAGAGTATGTAGGCAGCCATGGGACAAATTTGTTGTATAGTACGACATTCAACCCATAGACTGACGGACAGTCAGAGAGGACTATATAGACACTGGAAGATATGTTGAGGGTATGCATGCTAGACTTCCAGGGCAGTTCGGAGGATCACCTCCCACTGGTAGAATTTTCATACAACAACATTTACCAGGCGAGCCTCAAGATGGCTCCATTTGAGGCGTTGTATGGTCAACCTTGTAGATCTCTAGTTTGTTGGACCGAGGCTGGAGAGCCTACGCTCATTTGAAGTGGGAGACCTAGTGTTCTTAAAGGTCTTGCTGCGTAAAGGCCATATGAGGTTTGGGAAGAAAGGAAAACTGACACCGAGATTTGTAGGACCATTTCCAATCCTTGAGAAAATTGGTAATGTTGCTTACCACTTGGTACTTCCTCCACAATTGTCAGGTATGCATGACGTGTTTCACGTCTCGATGTTGAGGAAATACAACCTCGATCCATCACATGTTTTGGATGTGCGGGAGATAGAAGTGCAAAGTGACATATCCTACGTCGAGAGGCCTATCAGAATTATAGATGCAGAACAGAGGGTGCTACGGAACAGGGCGATTCCATTCGTCAAAGTGGTTTGGGAACGACACGGCAATGAAGGAGCCACATGGGAATTGGAATTGAAGATGAGAACATCTCACCCGGAACTATTTGTGTAATTTCTTTTGGAAGCCTACTTTCGTATAATTTTCGGGATGAAAATTTCAAGAAGAGGGTAGCATTGTAAAACCCTGGATTTTCTGTATTATAAATCAGTGTACTTATCTCTTATGATTTGAAATTAGTAGAGATTGCAATGATAAATCATGAAATTAGGGAGGTAATTAATTAATTAAGAGGGGTTAATTATGATTTAATTAAGTTATTAAATTATTTTAATAATCCTTAATGAGATGGTTTATAAATTAATGGATTAGTTAAATTAGTTAGATTAGTTAAAGTGCTAACAAGTGTAATGAACACATGGAGTCCATGTCATAACATGAGGTGTCAACAAAGTTGCCATGTCATTTCCATGTCATTGCCATGTGGTGTCCATGGCACCACATGGAAAATTCGAATTTTGCCAGGGTTGCATGCTTGGTCAACACTCATGGGACTTAGGGCCCTTAATTAATGAGGTATTTGGCTTACCAAAAAGCCTTTGAAAGATGGGAATCTAAAAACCATAGAATGGAGGGTTGGGATAAGATCTATCCTTATGGCCAATGGCTAGGATTGAGTAGATGGAAACCAACCTAGATACATTGTATCTAGACAAATTGGAAACCAAAAAACCCTTAGCAAAAATCAATGGAGTGGTCTTGAGCCGTTAAACATGGGAGGGAAAACCAAAGGAGAAGTTTTAACTCAACTCCATGGAACCCTAGAATGAAGGTTCGGATAAGATCCATCCTTATGGCCAATGACTAGGATTGAGTAGATGGAAACTAAACTAGATACATTGTATCTAGACACATTGGAAACCCAAAAACCCTTAGCAAAAATCAATGGAGTGGTCTTGAGCCATTAAACGTGTGAGGGAAAACCAAGGGAGGAGTTTTAAAAATATCCAACTAAATTCCTAAAGCCAAAATTCGAATTTCACTCTCTCCCATTGTTGCAAGACATCAAACCTAGAATCTACTCCATCTCCACACAAAAGAAAAATCAGTCCCTAGTCTTTGATCTTTGGTTAACAACAAATCAAGAGAAAGCTTCAAGAGGAGGAAAATCTTGGAGATCAAAGAGATTGGCTCCAACAAGTGGAACACTTCAAGAGGAGGAGAAGCTTGGAGATCAAAGGGATTTGCTCCAACAAGTAGGTGTATTTAATTTTTGATATTTCTTTTAGGTTATGAAATAATAAACCAAGCTGGGTAACCTCAAGCACCATGTTTCGGCCATAGCATAGGACCGAACACAATGTTTGAAAAATAGCTAGTGAAAATGCTTGAGGTTATGAAAATTCAAGTGATGTATTAAAAATATGATTTTTACAAGAGATCATATGATAGCATATAGTGGTAAAACAAAAACATGGAAGACCAAGTTCGGCCATGGTGTATGGCCGAACCCATGATTCAAAAATATGTATGTAATTTGCAATGATGAAATAAGAATAGATTTTGAGACCCATTGTTAAGGTTGTTATAGATCAAATATATATATATATATATATATATATGCTAAGGTTAGATTTTTTTGTAAACCTATTTTTGTTTGAAACATGTTGGAGATTTTTGCTATTAGAAATCAAAGTTGAGAAATCTTCTATCTTCCAAGGACCATGAAGTTATATTTCAAATAAGTGATAATGGGGATTGAATCAAAGGAACCCATTTTTCATAAAACTTATACAAATTTTACACAGCTTAAACATGGAATCCCCTAGATTTCAAATAACACATTCATAGACATAGGTTCTATACACCATCAAATAAAATTATGAATATATCTATGTGTGCACTTGGGTTTAAATACTTGCTTTGAAGATATGTCATTCAAACAATTTTAAGAAGACATACTACCTTCAAATAATCATCTATACCCATATCACTATGAGATTAAGGCTATATGTTATGTAATTTGAATACACATATCACTAAGCACACATACATAAAATAAAGTACACATATGATGGTTATAATGTTATCATACATCATATTTATTGAACAATATTGTTCAACTATTGGGTGCGGCCATACACCATAGCCGAACCATGGTCCTTTGATTCTCCTGATTTTTCCAACATTGGGTTCGGCCATACATCATAGCCGAACCATGTTTTCTTTGGTTCTAACACTTGAAATATATTTCAAACATTGGATTCGGCCATATACCATGGCTATATAAGTTATTTTATTTGAAACATCTATGATGGTTAACCCTTGTGTAAAAATATCCATTTTACATGTCTAATAAATCAACGTTCGGCCATGGTGTATAGCCTAACCCAAATGTCAAATATCATTAGGTTAGATCATAAATCACAAAATAAATAATGGGAGTTTACTTTAAAAATGCATGAATATAGGATTTGAATGAACGAGTTAGTCTTGATTCATGACTAATCACAAAACACCTAATGTAAGATTTATGTGTTTGTGTACAAAAAAATTGAAGGATTCAAGAGATGGAAATTCCTCGATTCACTTCACGTTACCGTCTCTAGCACTCTGCATTGTTCGTACGAGTCAGAAATATACTCTTTGCCAATTTGATGTGAATCAAGTAGGTTTTCCTACATCATTGAAACACTATGGAGTTGTTCTAATCATACATTGTTTTCTATGAATTATAGATGTTGGTTTTCAATGAAGACATGTGGATACTTTGATATATGCATCATGTTACTTTTAGAAATACATGGATTTATGGAATACAATGGCATGCATTCATGTACCTCATGCATGGGCATGGGATGGGATATTCTTTGTCGAGCCAAGTTATGAGCAGTCCGGACATCTCTTGGTCTCGTTATTATGTATTGTTGAACAAGATAAATGTTATGTAACGCCCTGCCCTTTTTCACCATGCCGACCGAAAATCAGAGTCTATTTTTTTTCTTTTGGAAAGAAGAGTGAGAGGGAGCGGCACGCTACGACGCGAGCTAAGTCCGAGCTTCCAAAGTCCGACCCTTAACTGGCCAACCATACGTGTGCGTGGACCAAGTCCACTAAAACGGTTCACACGTACTCAAGTTAACATGCGGAATAATCATAGATACGGAATTATAATAGGAAACAATCCTATTCCATTTTAGATAGCAAAGTAGTCCAACACTTACCAATAATTATCTTAACTTAAAGTATCCAAAATTAACCTTCCAAACCATAGTAAATAATCTACGTTATTACAGTCCCGACTGCTAGTTACTCAAATCACATTGTTCATGAATAACTTAAATAAAACGAAACTAAAACATTCAAGCTCTTAATCTTGGCTCCGATCTCGTTCCTCGTTCCGTTCATTCCTGTGTCATCAACTAGGGTAGAAGTAGGCGTTAGACAACGCGCCCAGTAGGTATTCCAATTAGGGTCAAACACATGGGTTAGTATAAAAATCTAGCTATAATACATCATGTCGTATCTGTAAAACATCGTGTCCAAAATAGTGTATGATAATAGAGATCCAATCATACAGATAAAACCAGAAACAATGCATGATAATAAAGATCATAATCATGCTGATACAATGCCATGCCATGTGTGCCATATGCCATGAGTCCCACCCATCAGCCGTAACACAATCACAAAACATCCTCTTGATGGAAAGCTCCTCATCAAGGTATCCTCACAAAACATAGTATCCTCTTGATGGAAAACTCATCATCAAGGTATCCCCACAGTTCTCTTACGGACGCCCCGACGGAGTGTGGTCTCCGGTTACCTCTTTATGGGATAATACGCATCAAGGTAGCCCTCACGACTTACGGACGCCCCGACAGAGCGTGGGTCTCCGGTTACCTTCCATCCCTCCCATGCCATGCATGAGATGCAAATGCCATCATGCTATGTAAAAATACAAATCATAGCATTTAAAATTCCTTAATTGAAACACATTGTTTGATACAAAATAACTTATCAAACACAAATTAAAATCATCATATATACATATCCATGGTTTCAATGAGGTAAGAATCCTACCAATGATCAACTAATATGTCCTTTGCGTTTTAGTCTGAAAATCGCTCACCGATCGTACATCGCTTGTGAGGTCCCGTTACCTTATTACATGTAACGCCCGCCCCTTTTCACCGAAATCAGAGTCTATATTTTATTTTTTTTGAAATAAAGAGTGACAAAGGGCGCGGACGTCACGACGCGAGTTAAGTCCGAGCTTCTAAAGCCCGGCCCTTAACTGGCCAACCCTACGTGTGCGTGGACCTAAGTCCACAAAGAACGGTTCACACGTAGAAGTAAGCTTGCGGAATATTAAACTAAGTGCGGAATTATAATAGAGACTGTCCTACAAATGTTTAAATAGCAGGGAAGATACATTCATTTAATTATTAAAATACCTCAAAATCACAGTGTCCAAAATAAAATCCAAAACATAGCAAGTAATCTAAATTATTACATTCCGACAAGTTAAGCTACACAATTTACATTTCCAAAATAAATCTTAAATAAACTAAGTAGATCGCTTCCCCAAGCTCCTGCGCCTGGCTCCCGTCTCGTCCTTCGATTCCGCCATCTCCTGCGTCATTAGCTAAGGTGGAAGTAGGGCGTTAGACAACTCGCCCAGTAGGACTCCGAGTAGGGTTAACACATGGATTAGTGATAACAGGCACATAGGTAATAATGTACTGAAAAACCATAAAATGAATGCAATGCCATGGGTGTCTTATGTCATGTGTCCCACCCATCATCCATACCATCATGACATCCCCATGTTTACTTCTCGGTCGCCCCGATGGAGCATGGACTCCGGTTATATCTCCACATATCAAGATATCCCCAAGTCTGCTTCTCGGTTGCCCCGACGGAGCATGGACTCCGGTTTCTTTATTTTCCCGCCCATGCCATGCATGAGATGTAAACGCATTATGCTATGTAATATATATAACTCATCACCTTAATATATCATACATAGCTTTAACATATAATGCATAACCTTAAAATATAATTCATAGCATTAACATAAAATTCATAGCCTTAAAACCCATCATAAGACAAATCATATAATTATCAAAATAAATTAAAGGAACCATCACGTATCCATGGCTTACAAAAAGGTAGGAATCCTACGAATTACCGACTAGCGTCCCTTTACGTTTCCGTCCGATATTCCGGTCACCGATATGCGTACTGCTTGTGATGTCCGGTACCTTATTATACATTACCAATTAGACTCATATTTTAATCATGTCCAAGTCCATTAATCATACCTTAGCGGGGTTCGGCCATACACCATGGCCGAACCTCACTAACTAGGTTTGTGGGTCCCATTTAATCCATTAATTATTTTAATTACATGAGTCTATAAACCAACCACCCTAGGCTTTATTTAGCCATACATAAGGTCACTTTTAAAACACCTAAGTCCATGATTAATCTCCATGGGATTCGGCCATGTACCATGGCCGAACCCATGGTTCTTCCTTTTGGCCTTTATTTACCATTTTGCCACTCTTCCTCCATGGTTAAATCCTTACTTCATTCTTTTCCATTCTTAGGTCCATAATTGATCCATAATCTTGGATCCATTAATGACCCACCAGTCATGAGATACAACCATTTAAAATCAGCCACCAACTTAACCTAATCCCCATTGATTAAAGCATATACACAACTCCAACTTAACCCATCAAATGACTTGTAAAATAGGTCATGGGTTCGGCCACACACCATGGCCGAACCCATGATGCCTTTTTCCAATTTTTCTTAGGTCTAATTACCACATTTAGATTCGAAATAAGTCCCTTCATGAGGGAGTTTACATCATGCATTTAAATCATCAACTTTGATCATCCCTTGGTACATTTTTGAGTCCATTAATGACCTGTTTAATCATGGCCTATTCCCCATTCTTTTTCCATCTTTTACACCCATCATCATTACACGTACATCACTATAAGGTTCAAAAACATTCCCTCCATAAAATCTCTCCATGGTTTTATTTTTAAAACCTCATTTACAATGCTTAAAGTCCATTTAAATATTGTCAATCTTCTCCATTAATTTCCATAACTTCACACCCAAAAATCATTACAATACCTCACCATAGGGTTCGGCCATTCACCATGGCCGAACCCATGGTTCATGATCCATCATTTACTCAAGCCTTTTAAGGCCATCAACATCATTCACATCTCCCATGCATTTCCTCATTTACAATCCCTTTAAAAATTACTACATTCACTCATTAAAAACCCTAACAATCATAATCATCCTTCCATGATTTTAAACCTTTAAACCCCACTAAAATTCCCCTAATTACCTACCATGGGATTCAGCCATACAACATGGCCGAACCCTATGGTCCATTAATCCCTTCAAAAATTCCATACATCCATTGCTTAAATAATTTAAATACATAATGTCCTTAATCCATTTAGTTTTTTCTTAACCTAATTTACCCATTAGGGTTTGTCCATTCCTTACTTCATTTTTGGATGGATTTGAGATCCAAGGCCCATGATAATTTGGCTACCATTAAATCCAAGAAGAATGGACCCCAAATCTTAAACCCTAAAAAAAATCTAATCTCTTGTTTAGAAATACTTACAATTCGACGGCTCCTCCGACTTTTCTTCCTCCTCTTAGATTCCTTGGCCTTCTCTTCTCTTATTCTCCTTGATTTTTGGGTCAAGATGCTTGATCAAGATGGAGTCTCCAAGGTTTGGGGTCGGCTAAGGTAGGGTTAGATTTGAGAGAGGGAGATGAGGAGAGGATAAGAAAAATGCCTAGTCTCCTTGGTCTTGAGGCGGTGATAGTTGGCCAAGCTTGATCTTTCCTTTCTTGTCTTCTTCTCTTCTAAGTTTTCTTCTTTTCTTCTTCTTGGAGGTGAGGGATGGCAATGAGAGAGCAAGAGAGGGAGAGAGTGAAAATGAGAATGGGATTTGAGAGATGAGATCAAAACCATCTCCGTTTGGTTGCTTAAGTTATACTCAACCATTAGTTTTCCCACCCACCACATAGGATATTTTTTATGCTTTATGGTGGTGGTTGGGATAAACCACCACCTAAGCCAATTTCCCAATTTCCATCATTAAGACAAATAATAGCCACATATATATTGATTTAAAAATTCCGGGCTATTACAATACAATCCTCTTTTGAAATTTTTGTCTTGAAAATTCGAGCGAAGTAGAGGTTCAAAACAACTCATACAAAGAGCTCTGGATGAGCGGCTCTCATTTCGGATTCAAGTTCCCAGGTGGCTTCCTCATTGCCATATCGTTCCCATACCAGCTTGACCAACTGAATAACGCGGTTCCGCAACACTCTTTGTTCTCTCCCAATCAGTCTGATCGGCTTCTCCATATACGTCACGTCGCTTTGCACATTGACGTCTTGCACGCTCAGGACATGTGAAGGATCAGGGTTGTACTTCCTCAACATGGACACATGGAATACATCATATAGAGATGATAGCTGTGGAGGGAGCGCTAACTGATAGGCTACCCCCCCCCCCCCCCCCCCCCCCCACCCTCTTCAGGATTGGAAATGGTCCCACAAATCTAAGCGACAGTTTCCCCTTCTTCCCGAATCTCATGTCTCCTTTCTGTGGTGAGACTTTCAAGAACACTAAGTCTTCCACCTCAAACTCGAGGAACCTTCTCCTCTTGTCGGCATAGCTCTTCTGACGTCTCTACGCAGTGAGTAAGTGTTGCCGTATCAGCTTGATCTGCGCTGTAGTCTCCGTAACCAACTCCGGTCCAATCAGCGCAGGCTCATCGGCCTCTGTCCAACACACTGGCCATCTACACGGCCTACCACACAAGGCCTCAAATGGAGCCATCTGAAGGCTTGCTTAGTAACTGATATTGTAAGAGAACTCCACCAGTGGCAAATGATCCTCCCATCCACCCTTGAAGTCTAGCATACATGCTCTCAACATATCCTCCAGAGTTTGTATCGTCCTCTCTGACTGTCCATCAGTCTGTGGATGAAATACTGTGCTAGTCAATATGTCGGTCCCCATAGCTGATTGCATGCCCTGCCATACTCTGCCTGTGAATCGGCCATCCCTGTCGGACACAATAGTCCGGGGAATACCATGTAGTCTGATGATATCCTGGATGTACCGTCGACCCAAGGTCTCCGATGAATCCGTCATCTTGATGGGAAGGAAATACGCAGACTTAGTCAACCGGTCACCACGACCCATATCGCATCATTGTCCTTTGATGACCTTGGCAACCCTGTTACAAAGTCCATGTATATGTGCACCCATTTCCACTCTGGCACTGACAAGGGTGCAAGTAAACCCAGTGGTTTCTGATGTTCCGCCTTAACCTGCTGACAAGTTAGGCAACGAGCAACAAACTCTGCCACATCTCTCTTGAGTCCCTGCCACCAATAGTGCCTCTTAAGATCATGATACATCTTGGTGCTGCCCTGATGGATAGAGAGCTTGGTTTGGTGTGCTTCAACCAACAACTCTCTTCTGCAGCTCTTAGGCACATATGTCCTGCCTCGGAACACAAGACCCTATCCTGGTCATAATTCCCACTCCGGTACAACCTCACCGGTAGACATCTTAGTCCATATCTCCTCCACCTCTGGATCTGTCCGTTGTTCCCGTTCAATCTTGGAGACCATGTTGGATCGTATGATCAGGTTATATATGGTCCCATGATTATTGAGGTAGAGTTTAAACTCTCTAATGGTATTCAATACCTCCCATTCCATCCTGATCAAGCTGACTATTGTCGCATGTGACATGCGGCTAAGGGCATCTGCCACCTTGTTCACCTTGCCAGGATGATATCGAAGTGCGAACTCATAATCCGCCAGGTATTCCATCCATCTGCGCTGTCTCATATTGAGTTCCTTCTGATCAAATAAGTACTTTTGGCTCTTGTGATCGGAGAACACCTCAAACTTCTCACCATAAAGGTAGTATCTCCAGTTTTTGAGAGCGAAGACCACTGCTGCTAGCTCTAGATTATGTGTGGGATAATGGCGTTCATGAATTTTTAACTATCTTGATCCGTACGCCACCGCACGATTACCTTGACTGAGTGTACACCCCATGTAACACCCCGCCCTTTTCACTCTAATTTTCAGAGTTTATTTTTTTTTTCAAATATAATAATCATGTGATCGGGGCGGAGTGTCACGACGCGAGTTAAGTTCGGATCTCTAAATCCGACCCTTAACTGGCCAAGTCCATGTGCGTATGAACTAAGTCCATAAAACTGATCCGCACATGGTACATATATAACTTGCGGAATTAACTTAGTTTTAATCTAACTGAGGTTATAATAGAACCTATGACTATTCCAATTTTCCATTCTTAGATAGCAAAGTACATAACTTATTCTCCAAAATTACTAATCAATCTTAACTAATCGTTCAATCAAACCATCCAACTTAAAACAAACCATAGCATCTATCTTAACTACTTATTAAAACCAAAAATCTAGTTACCAAATTACAGTGTCCACATAATTCAAATAACACATCCATGAATAGTCCATTCAAGTCCATTCAAAATCATTCAAACCGCCCAAGTTTCCTTGCTTGGTCCTCTTCTCGATCCACGTTCTTCCCTTTCCCTGCGTCATCCACTAAGGATATAGATAGGGCGTTAGATCAACGCGCCCAGTAGTGTTTCCAAATAGGGCTACCACATGGTTAGTCAAAAACATGCAAATAATATAATAATAACACATGTGTGACAAAATTCCATAAAAACATGCTATGTATGAAATGGACATGTTTGAGTCCCACCCATCACCATTCAACACAGCCATCACTTGACGGGATTCTCATCGTCAAGGTAACCCACAGTGGTCTTTCGGACGCCCCGACGGAGTGTGGCCTCCGGATTCCTCCTGATGGATTCTCATCATCAGGGTACCCCACAGTGGTCTTTCGGACGCCCCAACAGAGTATGGCCTCCGGTTACTACACTATCATCCCATGCCATGCATGAGATGTCTATGCAAACATGTCATTTAGAAACATAACTTTACAAACATATAAGTAGTCGAAATCAACGTAAAACAGCATATGGAATAGTGGTTACAATAAAGGTAGGAAACCTACACTAAGTCACTTAGATTGCCCGCTCTTGTGAACCGTCTTCCGTTTACGGCTTGTTCACCGTTCTAGCAATCCCAATACCTTATTTACATAACAGCAAGTTAAACATTCATTCATGTGATTCCATCTTAATCTAAGTCCCAAAAATCCACTTTGTGGGGTTCGGCCATACCCCATGGCTGACCCTCACCCATTTAAACCTTGGTCTCTTTTAATTTTGGATTAACACCATCCAAATAATTTATTGACAACCTCAATTCACAAAATATCACTTGGTGGGGTTCGGCCATACTACATGGCCGAACCACACCATATTGGTTTGGGTCCATACATCCAACCCCATCATCATACCGTCTTTGATCATTTCATCAATAATTACCTTTATGCCATTGCTAGCAATAAATAATTTTACTAACATTAAAACCAGCGATCCTTTTCATGAAATGGATTCATAAAGCCCATGCTCATGGTCCATGGGTTCGGCCATACACATGGCCGAACCAATGGTTCTCTTGATTCAATTGGTCCATCATCTATCATCTTTGATGGCTAATTAATTTCTTATATTAAGTCCATAGATAAACATATCTTATTCTTAAATCAAAGCACATAATGATTACATAATATCCATCCTACACTTAACCCAAATAACCATCAAAAACAGTCCATGGGGTTAGGCCATACACATGGCCGAACCCCAAGGTTTCCTTGATGTAAACCCTCCAATATTTGTCCATATTTTTTGATCAGTACTTAGCTTAATAAACACATAATTCAGCCATGTAATAACTGGTCAAAATCAGTGACCTTATCTCCCTTTAAAATCCTTTAAAAGAACTTCAATACATAATATGAATTTCATCTCTCAAACACCATAAAAATCACCAAGTTTTCCCATGGGGTTCGGCCATCCAAAGGGCCGAACCCTATGGTCCATATTTTATCACTTTTAAACATCATAATCCCATATTTAAACCATTGATGGATTTGGCCATACGATGGCCAGATCTCATTTTCTTAACCAATCTATTAAACAAGGGTTCAAAATGCACTTATGAACACTGCGTCTCCTTCGGTTCTTTTGACTCCTTTCTTGACCCTTTATTTCCTCGACCTCTCCTTATCTCTTACTGTTCTTTGGGCTGAGACTGACCTTGCTGCAATCTCCTTGGAATACTTCAGCCAGATGACATGGATTTGAGGGAGAAAGAGAGAGAAAGGAAACTTTGATCTTAAACCTTGGTGCCAACTCTTTTTGCTCAAATTGTGCTTTTGTCTTGGTGAAAGAAATCAACCAAGGACTGATTGCAAATCAGTAACCAGCTGTTGTTCTTGCTTTTGGAATGTAGAAGACAACAAAGAGAGAGAGAGATAGAGATAGAGAATTGAACCTCTTTTGGCTACTGAAATTCAGCCCAAACTTGCCTCACATTTAACTCCCATATTAACCCCAAGTCCTTTATGCTTACTTGGGGGTTTCATCTATGCAATGAGACCGCCCCAAGCTCTCCAACGTCTCCCATGTTGGTATTTGTGTAGCCTCTCCTTTTCTTCCTCCTCTCATTATCATCTTACATGGGGGTTTCATCTAGAAATGAAACCTTACCCTCCCCTCCAATGTGTAGTCTTATCATATTTGAATTTTAAAAGTCAAAACCTCATTTGTAACTCTATAATACAGCAGCTCCATTCAGCCCATTTGATCCTCATCAATGTCCCATTTGAGAGTTTCATTATTGAAATGAAACTCCCCTCCTCCAAGTGTGAACACACTTTGTAACTCCCATTGGTTTTAATATCTATCTTGGAGTTTCAACTTTTAAATAAAACTCTCCATGTTCCAATGACTAGCCCCTTGGTTAACCTTGTATTTGTAACTCTCAAAAAAGCCACCCCACTTATCTCTTTAGTAGATGTTACATGCATGAAAAGCCTCATGCAACCAACATGTAAAACATTTGAAATTGAGTCACAACTCTCATGTAACTTAATAAATTCAACTCATAAGTTTTGTTCAACTAAACTCCACCATTCATTTCAACTCAAACCAAACTCAATTAATGAAAACTTAAATCAACTAAGTTTTGAGCTCACTCCATGATTAATATGTCCATCTCGACCCATTGGGTCCCATTTGACCATTTTGACCCATTTAACGAAATTTGACCCAATTATGATTCTTGACCCGTTTAAGTTCATCTTATCCATTTATTTGTTTTGTAATCAAAACTACTAACCATTGGGTCTTGATTGAACCATTGACCCATTTAAATTCAACTCAAATATATCACAATGGCAATTCCGTAAATATGAATAAATTCATATAAAATGATAACTTTGAAATTCCAGGGTGTTACACCCCAGCCCCTCACCTGAGGCATCACAGTACACCTCATAATTTCTGCCTCTTTCCGACAAGATCAGAATAGGAGCGGTTGTAAGCCTCTCCTTTAGTTCCTCAAATCTCCAGTTGCACAGATCTGACAACTCAAATTTAACTCCTTTCTGATTGAGTCTGGTAAGTGGAGCTGCAATCTTGGAGAAGTCCATGATGAATTTCCTGTAGTAACCGGCCAATCCCAGAAAACTGCGGATCTCCATCACATTCGTCGGCGCTTTCCACTCCTTCACTGCCGCTACTTTAGCCGGGTCCACGGCTATACCTTCCTCCGATATAACGTACCCCAAGAAGTTGACCTCAGATAGCCAGAACTCACACTTGCTGGCTTTGGCATACAACTGGTTCTTCCTCAAGGTGTTCAGGACTATCCGTAGGTGCTCAGCATGTTCTTCCTAACTTTTGGAATAGATCAGGATGTCATCAATTAATACGATCACAAACTGGTCCAAGTAAGGATGGAATATCCTATTCATCAGGTCCATGAACACATCCGGTGCATTAGTAAGTCCAAATGGCATGACCACATACTCATATAAGCATACCATGTCCTGAAAGCTGTCTTCTCTATATCCTCCTCCCTAACCCAGATTTGATGGTACCCGGACATCAGATCAATCTTGGAGAAGTGAGAGGAATCCCTAAGTTGATCAAACAGATCGTCAATCCTGGGTAGGGGATACTTGTTCCTAACAATCAGCTGGTTTAACTTTCTATAATCCACACACATCCGAAGGGTACCGTCCTTCTTTTTCACAAATAATACCGGGGCTCCCCATGCAGATGTGTTGTTCCTAATAAAACCGAGTCTGAGCAGTCCATCAATCTGCTTCTTCGACTCGGTCATCTCAGCTGGTGCCATCCTGTAATGGGCAATGATACTGGAGCAGCACCAGGATATAACTTGATCTCAAAGTGTATCTCCCTCTTGGGTGGCAAACCAGGGAGCTCTATTGGGAATACCTCGGCATAATCTGCTACTACCGCCGGAAGTTCACCCACTGGTGCCCCATCTAATCTGAGGCTGTTCAAGACAAGGTGGTTCAATTCCTCCTACAGCCTTCTAGGGATGCCTTGTCTGTCAGCACGTACTATATACCGCTTTCCCACGGGTGACCAAACTATCACCCTATGAAGATGGCAATCAATATGGGCCCAAAATGTATCCAACCAGTCCATGCCAAATATAACATCGTACTCAGCCATATCAATTACCAAATAGTTGAACTCGAATCTGAATCTCGCGAGTTCAGTGTTCAATGCCGTACATATGAGTCCCAAAGATGTGTCTCCGACGGGGGATACAATGGTATGTGATGTGGACAGGTTTTGTATTAATGTGCCCGTGGCAGATATGAATGCAGCAGATATAAATGAATGGGAAGCTCCAGAATCAAATAATGCAACAGCATAGGAACTACCAACTACGGCCATACCTTGAATCACCGAGTGATCCGCCGCTGCTGGAGGAGCTATTGTAAAAAGTTGTCCCGATCCTGTAGGGGTTTGGCGCCGGTCCCCTCTAGTTGTAGGTCCTGCCTCCTCGTGACTGAGCTGGTCTAGCTGGAGGGCGGAAGGAACCCCTGAAGTGAGAGGGTCGGCTGATCTGTGGACACTCCCTCTTGAAGTTATCCTGTTGGCCACACTGATAACAAGTGTTCCCACCCCGTGGAACCTGAGTGACTAATGCTAATGGGGAGGGCTGATTGGGACGAAAGCCCGCTATAGATCCAGTGGAGGGTGAGGGTCTGCTAAAGTTCGGGCGGAACTTCTTGTTGGGTTGAAATGCACCCCGCCCACTTTGCCGTCGGCGGTTGTCAAACCGTACCATCTCATTCAACTCTCGCTCCGCTATAGTGGCCCTACTGACCACCTCAGCCAGTGTGGCTGCCTTGAATATTGTCACCTTGGCCCTGATACTTGGCCTAAGTCCCCGTTTAAACTTACAGGCCCTCCGATGCTCTGCATCCACCATATAATATGCATAGACGGATAGCCTAAGGAATTCCCTGTGATATTCTACCACCGTCATATTGCCTTGTACCAATGATAGAAAGGCTTGAGTCTGGTGTTCTCTTTCCTCCTCCGGAAAATACTACTCTAGAAAGGTAGTTGAGAACCCTTCCCATGTCATGGCAATCCTATGTCCTTCTGGCACAAGTGCTTGCTGCTTTTCTACAACCTCCCACCAATTACCGGCATCCACGATCAGTTGAGATGTAGCCAGTAAGATCCTATCAGCATGACCGGAAATCTGAAGCAAATTCAAGATCTGAGTGATCTTTTTCAACCAGTGCTCTGCTCCGACAGCCCCTTCTTTTCCCTTGAAGTAGGGAGGGCGCTGTTGCTGGAAATCTCTAACCATGTTCCGGTTATTAGAGTCGCTGGTGGTCGCATTCCCATTCAAATGCTGTTGCAGGACAGAGGTGACCACTGCTTGAACCAATTCTTTCAACTTGGGAGGCACAACAGGTAAGTTCACACTATTCTGTCCCTCCTCTTGATGAGGTGGTTGTACCTCCTTTTTCTGACGAGGTGGTGGCACCTCTTCTTCTACCCGTGGGTTTTGTCGGGTTCTTATCTTCGGAGGCATTTTCCTAAGTCATTGAAAAACATTTATCGACTTAGTTCCTTCATAAAATTGTCGTGTTCATATTTTTGGGGGAAAATTTTTCCTAAGTATCAAATATTTTCTTCAATTTGGGGGAGAATTACCGACTAAATATACTTTGTTGGGGAAATTGCCAAATAAGCACACTTGGTTTTCCTTTGTTTCGGGGGGGGGGGGGGGGGGGATCTCTAAATTCCTATTGTTTGTTGTTCAATTTGGGGATACCGGGGAAATACATCCTACTTTGCTATGTTTGATGATTCTAACTTAGATTGATTGTTCTTCCCTTGCTATCATTCCTTTCCGTCAAATGTTGTTCTCAGATTGAATGTTTCAATCTGAGTTAATCGAAGTAAATTAACTCGGCCCCCGTGCAGCGGACTCCGAAGAGTCGGTCAGTTGGAATTCTTATCCATCAGTGAGACGTGAAACGGTCTTAATCTTACTTCAAGAGATTCATTCTTCCAATTTCGCTCTGATACCAACTGTAACGCCCGCCCCTTTTCATCGAAATTCGAGTCTATATTTTTTTTTTTTGAAATAAAGAGTGACAAAGGGCGTGGACGTCACGACGCGAGTTAAGTCCGAGCTTCTAAAGCCCGGCCCTTAACTGGCCAACCCTACGTGTACGTGGAACTAAGTCCACGAAGAACGGTTCACACGTAGAAGTAAGCTTGCGGAATATTAAACTAAATGCGGAAATTATAATAGAGTCTATCCTACCGATTTTTAGATAGCAGGGAAGATACATTCATTTAATTACTAAAATACCTCAAAATCACAGTGTCCAAAATAAAATCCAAAATATAGCAAGTAATCAAAATTATTACATTCCGACGAGTTAATCTACTCAATTTACATTTCCAAAATAAATCTTAAATAAACTAAGTAGCTCACTTCCCCAAGCTCCTACGCCTGGCTCCCGTCTCGTCCTTCGATTCCGCCATCTCCTGTGTCATCAGCTAAGGTGGAAGTAGGGTGCTAGACAACTCGCCCAGTAGGACTCCGAGTAGGGCTAATACATGGATTAGTGATAACAGGCACATAGGTAATAATGTAATGAAAAACCATAAAATGAATGCAATGCCATGGGTGTCTTATGTCATGTGTCCCACCCATCATCCATACCATCATGATATCCCCATGTTTGCTTCTCGGTCGCCCCGACGGAGCATGGACTCCGGTTATATCTCCACATATCAAGATATCCCCATGTCTGTTTCTCGGTCGCCCCGACGGAGCATGGACTCCAGTTATAGCGCATCAGGCTATCCCCATGTCTGCTTCTCGGTTGCCCCTACGGAGCATGGACTCCGGTTATAGCGCATCAGGCTATCCCCATGTTTGCTTCTCGGTCGCCCCGACGGAGAATGGACTCCGGTTATAGCGCATCAGGCTATCCCCATGTCTACTTCTCGGTCGCCTCGACGGAGCATGGACTCCGGTTTCTTTATTTTCCCGCCCATGCCATGCATGAGATGTAAACGCATTATGCTATGTAATATATATAACTCATAACCTTAATATATCATACATAGCTTTAACATATAATGCATAACCTTAAAATATAATTCATAGCATTAACATAAAATTCATAGCCTTAAAACCCATCATAAGACAAATCACATAATTATCAAAATAAATTAAAGGAACCACCACGTATCCATGGCTTACAAAAAGGTAGGAAACCTACCAATTACCGACTAGCATCCCTGTACGTTTCCGTCCGATATTCCACTCACCGATACGCGTACCGCTTGCGATGTCCGGTACCTTATTATACATTACCAATTAGACTCATATTTTAGTCATGTCCAAGTCAATTAATCATACCTTAGCGGGGTTCGGCCATACACCATGGTCGAACCTCACTAACTAGGTTTGTGGGTCCCATTTAATCCATTAATTATTTTAATTACATGAGTCTATAAACCAGCCACCCTAGGCTTTATTTAGCCATACATAAGGTCACTTTTAAAACACCTAAGTCCATGATTAATCTCCATGGGATTCGGCCACGTACCATGGCCGAACCCATGGTTCTTCCTTTTGGCCTTTATTTACCATTTTGCCACTCTTCCTCCTGGTTAAATCCTTACTTCATTCTTTTCCATTCTTAGGTCCATAATTGATCCATAATCTTGGATCCATTAATGACCCACCAGTCATGAGATACAACCATTTAAAATTAGCCACCAACTTAACCTAATCCCCATTGATTAAAGCATATACACAACTCCAACTTAACCCATCAAATGGCTTGTAAAATAGGTCATGGGTTCGGCCATACACCATGGCTGAACCCATGATGCCTTTTTCCAATTTTTCTTAGGTCTAATTACCACATTTAGATTCAAAATAAGTCCCTCCATGAGGGAGTTTACATCATGCATTTAAATCATCAACTTTGATCATCACTTGGTACACTTTTGAGTCCATTAATGACCCATTTAATCATGGCCTATTCCCCATTCTTTTTCCATCTTTTACACCCATCATCATTACACATACATCAGTATAGGGTTCAAAAACATTCCCTCCATAAAATCTCTCCATGGTTTTATTTTTAAAACCTCATTTACAATGCTTAAAGTCCATTTAAAAATTGTCAATCTTCTCCATTAATTTCCATAACTTCACACCCAAAAATCATTACAATACCTCACCATAGGGTTCGGCCATTCACCACGGCCGAACCCATGGTTCATGATCCATCATTTACTCATGCCTTTTAAGGCCATCAACATCATTCACATCTCCCATGCATTTCCTCATTTACAATCCCTTTAAAAATTACTACATTCACTCATTAAAAACCCTAACAATCATAATCATCCTTCCATGATTTTAAACCTTTAAACCCCATTAAAATTCCCCTAATTACCTACCATGGGATTCGGCCATACTACATGGCCGAACCCTATGGTCCATTAATCCCTTCAAAAATTCCATACATCCATTGCTTAAATAATTTAAATACATAATGTCCTTGATCCTTTTATTTTTTTTCTTAAACCTAATTTATCCATTAGGGTTTGTCCATTCCTTACTTCATTTTTGGATGGATTTGAGATCCAAGGCCCATGATAATTTGGCCACTATTAAATCCAAGAAGAATGGACCCCAAATCTTAAACCCTAAAAAAAATCTAATCTCTTGTTTAGAAATACTTACAATCCGACGGCTCCTCCGGCTTTTCTTCCTCCTCTTAGATTCCTTGGCCTTCTCTTCTCTTCTAAGTTTTCTTCTTTTCTTCTTCTTGGAGGTGAGGGATGGCAATGAGAGAGCAAGAGAGGGAGAGAGTGAAAATGAGAATGGGATTTGAGAGATGAGATCAAAACCATCTCCTTTTGGTTGCTTAAGTTATACTCAACCATTAATTTTCCCACCAACCACATGGGATATTTTTTATGCTTTATGGTGGTGGTTGGGATAAACCACCACCTAAACCAATGTTTTTGGTGTTAGAGATAAGGTGGTTTGGTCTCCCACCTTTGACCATTTGACCACCTTTTGGATAATTTTAATCATTTAATTAATTAGATAATTACCTTAGGTTAATTAATTCTCACTTAACCTAATTCCATTTCTTAATTTCCCTCCATGTATCCACCCATGGTTGACCAATTCAACCATGGTGGCCGGCCCCACCAATCCTTGGTCCACACGCCACCTCACTTGGTGAGGTGGAGGTGGGTCCCATTCGGCCATGCTACCTTGATCATTCCATCACCAACTTAGGTGATTTAAATTTAATTAAAACCACTTCAACTACTTGGATCACCATTGGGTCCATGGCCCAATTACATTCACCTCCTACCCATTTACCTTAGAGCTTACCTCATCTTGATCCATTGGGTCCCAAATGGGTATTGGGCCCAATTTGACTATTCTTGGCCCAATTGACCATCATTGACCCTTTAAATGGATTTAAACCCAATCCATGGTCCATTGGGCCATATTTTGATCCATTCACCATTTATTCCATTAAATTTCCCAATTTCCATCATTAAGACAAATAATAGCCACATATATATATTGATTTAAAAATTCTGGGCTATTACATTACATATCAATAAGTTAGACCAATGTTCCGTTTAACTTCGAACCGTACTTAAGTCTACAAAACACCTTTGTAGGGTTCGGTCATACAACATGGCCGAACCTCACTTACTTGGTTTTGGGTCCAAGGTCATGCCATCTTTGATTCATTACTCCAACACACATAAGTTTATCATCTAACATTCATAAAACCCTAAGTCCATAAAACTTTCTCCATGGGGTTCGGCCATACACCATGGCCGAACCCATGGTCCATCATTTTTACCCATATTTACCTCTTCGCCATTAATCTTTCCATGGCTACTCGCTTAGTTATATATACATGACTTAAGTCCCAAAATCATTCCATTAGTTTTACATTAATGGAAGCCCTAAATCCATAAAAAATTTCTATGATTCAATCATTCACTTAGGCCATTTATGCATGTCTAGAACCAAAAACATGATCCATGGGGTTCAGCCATATACCATGGCCGAACCCATGGTCCTTTAATTTCACTTTGTGGCCATTCTTTCCTTCCATAGATAATCACATATTTAAGTTGCCCATACTTAGATCCATATCTGGTCCATAAACCTAGTTCCATAAATGATTCATCAAATCATGACATAATACAAATTGACCCATTAAAATGGTTCATGGGGTTCGGCCATACACCATGGCCAAACCCATGATGTCTTATTTTCCATTTTCTCTTTTAAATGATATACACTCTTAGGTCCATAATCAATGTCCCTCCATGGGGGTTTAATCATACACTTAGGTCTCTCATTTTAAAACATCATCTTCCATATTTAAAAACCTATTAAGATGACCACATGTCTCCATGGGGTTCGGCCATACAACATGGCCGAACCCATGATCCATGGTTCTTTAAAACCTTTTAAAAACACTAACATACATCTTTGGTTCCATCCTTTAAGACCCTTTCACATCACCCATATACTTTTATGGTTTTCATGCTTAAAAGCCCTTTTTAAAATCAATAACCTCCCTTCATGGGGTTCGGCCATACAACATGGCCGAACCCTATGGTTCCTCATTTTCTTTAAAAAGAATCATACATCTATGATTTGATACTTTGATGGTTCTCATACATACATCCATTTAAACCCTTTAAAACCTTTTAAAATCACTAACATACATCCATGATTTTCATCCTTCAAATCCATTAAAAATCATTAATGTCCTTCCATGGGGTTCGGCCATACAACATGGCCGAACCCTATGGTCCATCACTTCCTCTTGAAAATCATGTAACCCTGTTCATATTCCTTGATGGGTTCGGCCATACATCATGGCCGAACATCATCCAGCCCTTCTTTTGTCCTTACTGGTTTTTATACATAAAACCATAGGTTTGGCCACGCAAAGGCCAAACCATGATCCTTGATCATCTTTTCTTACTTAATAAAAATCTATCAAGTACTTACCGATTCCGCGACTCCTCCGGTTTCTTTCACTCCTTCTTGCTCCTTTCCTTCCTTAGCCTCTTCTTCCTTCCTTCTTGATCTTTGGCCGAGATTGATCTTGATAAAATCTCTAGGAGTGGTTCGGCCGAGAGGTATAGGTTTGAGAGAGGGAGAAAGAGAGAAGATTTGAGATAAAACTCTAAGTGTTCTCCCTTTGTCAATGAGAGGGGATCGGCCTTGAGTGAGAGCTTGAGAGTGAGATGAAGCAAAGAATCCTCTTTGTTTGTCCAATATAATTCAGCCAAGGGTGGTGTCCTTTGGTTGATGCCCTTTTGTAACTCCCAAGACTCTTCATCTCCTCATTGATAATTCCTTTGGTTGATGCCCTTTGGTAACTCCCATGACTCTTCACCTCCTCATTGATAATTCCTTTGGGGGATTTCATCCCATGAGATGAAACTCCAACCATATGCCCCTCGGGTTTCCATCATGAGATGAAAACCCTCCATGTTCCAATGTGTATGCAAGGGTATACCTTGTGTAACAACCAAAAACCCTTCATTTCCTCATAATGATCCTTTTGGAGTAACCACCATGGCTCTTCACCTCCCTCATTAAAGCTTCCTTTGGAGTTTCATCTCATGAGATGAAACTCCCACCATTCCAACGTGTAACCCTTGAAGGTGTCTTTTGAAACAACGAAACTCTTCATCTTCCCACTCCACTCACTTAAGATGGAAGTCCCATTAACTTCCCATCCAACTCACCATAACTCAATTATTCTTAATTCTTTTAAACTCAAAACTTGTACTCATTCATTAACTCAATTGAACTTAATCCACTTTAATTCAGCCACACCTTAATCACATTTGAATTCATATAGTGGTTGGCCAAGTCAACCATGACCCATTGTGTCCCAATTGGCATTTGACCCAATTGGCAACCTTGACCCAAATAAATAAACCTTACCCATTTATTTCAATTGAACCTTATCCAATATTCGTTGGGTCTTAATTGGGCAATTGACCAACACCTTACCCATCTAAGGTCCATATCCATTAATTAACAAACTAAATGGGTAATTTCCATATATATTTATAACTTGAAAATCCGGGGTGTTACATGTTATCTTTGGCCACGCCCATTGGTTGTAAAAGTTACGAAATTTATTGGGCCAAAGAGCTCTTGGGAAGGTCCCGAAACCCTGCGCAAAGGAGGAGTCCACACTCCACCGATAGTCTCGGTTAACTTGTGGATGGGTAACAGTACCCTGGTGGTTGCCGCCTGAAATACTGTAGGACATAAATGGCCAATAAGGAACCATTGTATGATGAGAAATATGGTTGTGCATGGGCATGTAATGGACATTCATCTTACATGGCACCCATGGCATTTGTAACGCCCTGCCCATTTTCACTTGCATAAATCAGAGTATATTTTTTTTATAAGTGAGAAAGAACGGACCATTACGATGCGAGTCAAGTCCGAATTTCCAAAACCCGACCTTTGACTGGCCACTAGTACATGTGCGTGGATTAAGTCTACTAAGACATTTACACACGCTTATTTTATTGCTTGCTGAATAATTTATATGAATAAGATGCTATTTATTTTCTTAACGTCATTAGGCAAGGAAAGCCAATCACCATAAAATTTCAATAAAACTTAAAGATTATCAAACCATAGCAAATAAGTTTTAAGTTATTACAACTCAAAATGCAAGTCCTCCGAATACATCATTGAAATCAAAACTAAGTAATTTTAAACTTAAATCTTCCTAAGCTCCTACGCTTGGCTTCCTTCCAGTCCCGCGTCTTTTTCCTTATCATTTTCTGTTCCATCATCTATAGGGTAGAAGTAGGGCATTAGTCAACATACCCAGTAGGTATTCCAATTAGGGTTATGGTACACATACGAGTAATATTAGAATATCATAAATCAAGGGTTTATACATCATTAATGACATATTTGTAAAAACATCTTGTAAGTAATAAAACAATGCATGATGTCCATATCATAATCATGCTAACATAAGTGTCATGTCATGGCTGTCAATGCCAAATGAAATCCCACCCAATGTCCATACCCAATTACAACATAAATCAATCAATGGTTTCCTTGGCCAATTATGTCCACAGTTTTTGAGGCGGTAACCACCAGGGCACTGTATACCCATCCACAAATTAATCGGGATTTCTGATGGGGTGTGATCTCCTCCCTCTGTGCAGCATTTCGGGATTGACTACCCAGGAGCTCTTTGGCCCAAATACGCCGTACTTTTCTATCAACCGGACGCGGCCAAATCTCAACAGTTCATATAGCTTCATATAAGCTAATCTCAAGCCCAAGTTATGTCCGGACAGCTCAGAACTTGGCTTGTTGGTCATATGTGTTCCCTCCCATTTCAAGCATGAGGTAATGTATGCAAGAATGCCATTTTATTTAAAATACATAATATCACTGAAAATCAACTCATAATCATATACAGTTTATTTAGCCAATGCTTTCATCATATTTTGAATATAAACGAGTGTCATATTATACTCCATAGTGTTCTCAATGAGGTAGGAATCCTACCAATGTCCGGTATACTATCCTTTCTTGTCTTGCAAGGAGAACGCTAACAGTTGTGTGAGCCGAATCGCAATATCTTTACGAATCTCTTTACCTCATCAAATTAAAACATACATATTAGTTTGATTTTCCATTTTAATTTCATCATCCCTATTTCCATCTAAGTTCCATGTTCATTTCTCAACGCATTTACGCATCATAGTCGGTAACCCGTTTAAGAACCTCAATGGGGTTTGGCCATACAACATGCCGAACCCTATTGTTCTTCCTTTTTATTCGCTTCCATCCTACAAAATAGACAGAGGCACTGGAGGAAAATCTAGAGTTAAACCTTTGAATTCAATCGACTGAATCATGGGGTTCAATCTACTGAAACACAGCCAGATCCCATACGTGTTTGGCAAGTATATTTTCAGTCAACTGAATCATAATATTCAATCGGCTGAAATACAACCAGATCCCAATATGTGCTTGGGCAGTATACTTTCAGTCTACTGAAACATAAGATTCAGTCGACTGAAACACAATCAGATCCCATATGTGCTTAGCCAGTATACTTTCAGTTGACTAATCATAAGATTCAGTCGGCCGAAACACAACCAGATCCCTTACGTGCTTGGTTAGTATAATTTCAGTCGACTGAATCATAAGATTCAGTCTGCTGAAACACAACCAAATCCCATACCTACTTGGCCAGTATACTTTCAGTCGACTGAATCATAAGATTTAGCAGGCTGAAACACAACCATATCACATATGCTCTTAGCCAGTATACTTTAAGTCGATTGAATCATAAGATTCAGTCAGCTGAAACACAACCAAATCCCATACATGCTTGGCCAGTGTACTTTCAGTCGACTAAATCATAAGATTCAGTCGACTGAAACACAACCAGATCCCATATGTGCTTAGCCAGTATACTTTTAGTCGACGACAGCATAAGATTCAATCGGCTGAAACACAACCAAATCCCATACGTTCTTGGCCAGTATACTTTCAGTCAACAAAATCATAAGATTCAGTGTGCTGAAACACAACCAGATCTCATATGTGCTTACCTAGTATACTTTCAGTCGAGTGAATCATAAGGTTCAGTCGATTGACTTCGGGTCAGATCCCTTGTGTGGATTTCTAATTTCATGGCCTTATAACAATTTTGGCCATTCATTCCAACCAATCATGGAACCCATGGGTTAGGCCACACCATGGCCGAACCTATGGTTTCCTTAGATTAATTCCCATTTTATTAAGTATAGACATACCTTCCTCCAATCTCTTTCTTTTCTTTTGGTCTTTCTCTTCTTCCTTAATTTTTCTTCTCCTTTCTCTGTTCTTCAAAGCCTTCAAGTGCTTGGAGGTAGAGGTGGGAGAGAGAGAGGAGAGGAGTGGAGAGAAAAACTTTGCTCAAGGGAGGAAGGGGCGGCCAAGGGTTTGAATGCCCTTTGGTTTGGGTTTTTATATAAAATCCTTAAACTCTTCCCTTCCTCTCATAATAGCTTGGTCTAACCAATGAGGCCCTTGGTTTAACCAAAGAGGCCCTTGGCTTCCCAAGGGTGGCTTCATGGCTTTTGAGGTGAAGACCCTTGGGTTCCCAAGTGTTTAAGTAAAATGTACTTAGACAAGACACCCCAACTTCTAATCTCCATCCTTGATCTTCCCTTAGATGAAATCCCAGCCTTCCATCTCATCCCTTCATCTTCTCAATTTAAGCAAAACCCTTAATTTAAGACTTAAACTCAAATGTGGTTGACCAAGTCAACCCATGCCATGTCACTTGGTGTGTCACCTCCACTTGTATGCCACCTCTATTCTACTTTCCTGTAATGCCCCGCCCTCTTTACTATGCTGAAAATCAGAGTATATATTTTTTTTTGAAATGAAAGAGTGACAAGAGAGTGGGACGTCACGAAGCGAGATAAGTCTGAGTTTCCAAAGCCCGGCCCTTAATTGGCCAACCCTACGTGTGCGTGGAACTAAGTCCACGAGAACGGTTCACACGTAATAAGTGATGCTTGCGGAATGTAAATTTAATGCGGAATTATAATAGAGTTCTATCCTACCAATTATTGAATAGCAAGGAAGTACATCACTTAATGATAATCACCTCAAATTAAAATGTCCAAAATAAAAGTCCAAACCCTAGCAATTAATCTAAATTATTACAGTCCAACAAGCTAAGTACTCAAATTACATATCCATGAATAAAACTTAAATAAATCAATCTAGCTCCTCCATGCTCCTAAGCTTGGCTCCAATCACGTCCTTCGCTTTGTCCATTTCCTGTGTCATCCGAGTAGGGTCAACACATGGATTAGTATAACAAAACACATAGATATAAATAATATCTAAACCATGCAACTCAATGCCATGCCATGGGTGTCATATGCCATGAGTCCCACCCATCAACCATATCACAATCACAGTATCCCTCTTGATGGAAAATCCTCATCAAGGTATCACAATCACATAGTATCCCTCTTGATGGATAATGCACATCAAGATATCCCCACGAATGCCTTATGGGCACCTCGACGGAGCGTGGAACTCCGATTACATTTCAAACATAGTATCCCTCTTGATGGATAATGCACATCAAGGTATCCCCACGAATGCCTTAAGGACGCCCCGACGGAGAGTGGACTCCAGTTACATTTGATCCCTCCCATGCCATGCATGAGATGCAAGTGCAAACATGCTATATAATAATACAAATCATAGCATTAAAATCCCATCATTAAGACATATCATTTGATACCAAAATAATTCACGTAAAACATTCACATGTACATATTCCATGGTTTTCAATGAGGTAGGAATCCTACTAATGACCAACTAATGTGTCCCGTCACCTTATTACATATCAATAAATCAAACCAATGCTTCAATTGATTTCCAACCATGCTTAAGTCCACAAACATGCCTTAGTGGGGTTCGGCCATACAACATGGCCGAACCTCACTCACTTGGTTTTGGGTCCCTCTTTTTGTCCTTGATCTTTTACTTAAATGTGGGTCCAAGATCATTCCCTCTTTTGATTTATTAACCAATCACACCTAAGTTAATCATTTAAAAACCCTAAGCCCACAAAACATTCCCCATGGGGTTCGGCCATACACCATGGCCGAACCCATGGTCCTTCATTTCTACCATATTGACATCTTAGCCATTATTTCCTTCCATAACTGATCACCTAATTCATTTACCGATAACTTAGGTCCAAAACATAAATCTATAGCTAAACATTACATACATGGATCCATAACCATAGATCTATAGCTAAACATTACATGCATGGATCCACAAACATAGATCTATAGCTAAACATTACATGCATGGATCTGCAAATGATCCCTCAACATGGTTCATGGGGTTCGGCCATACAACATGGCCGAACCCATGATGTTCATTTTCATCCTCCCTTTGCATCATTTACAAGCATTAGGTCCATAACCAAAGTCCCTCCATTCCTTAGCTTGATCATTCATTCATTTAAACATGCATAGATCCATAAATGACCCATTAAAATGGTTCATGGGGTTCGGCCATACAACATGGCCGAACCCATGGTGTCCCATTTTCATCCACCCTTTAAATCATTTTCAACATTAGGTCCATATATCAAGTCCCTCCATCGGGGGGTTTAATCATACACTTAGGTCCATCTCTTAAATCATCATCTACCATATTTAAAACCCATTAAAATTACCAACATTCCCCCATCATTTTCATGGTCCAAATCCATCTAATTCCATCAATATCTCTCCATGGGGTTTGGCCATACAACATGGCCGAACCCATGGTCCATGATTCTTCACCATTTACAACATTTGTGACCATTTAAAATAATTAACATTCCTCCATTATTTCCCCCTTTAAAACCCTTTAAGATCACCAACATACTTCCATGGGGTTTGGCCATACAACATGGCCGAACCCTATGGTTCATCACTTACCCTTAAAAATCACATACCTATGATTATATCCCTTGATGGAATTCCATTGTTTCCTTCCTTTTAATTTATAAACCATACTAAACCATACGTACTGATTCCGTGACTCCTTCGTTTTCTTTCACTCCTTCTTGCTCCTCCGATCTTCTCCTTCCTTAGTCTCTTCCTTCATTCCTTCTTGATCTTCGGCCAAAGTGTGAGCTTGAGAGGGAGAGGGTCTACGATGAAACCCCCAAGAGATGGTTTGGCCAAGAAGTGTAGGTTTGAGAGAGGGAGAGGAGGACAGTGAGATGAAACTCCAAGTCTTTTCTTGTCTTGTTCAATGAGAGTGGTCGGCCAAACTTGAGAGGGGAGAGTGAGATGAGATCAAAATTACTCTAAGTCCTTCTTTGTCTTGAGAGAGAGGGTCGGCCTTGAGTGAGAGAGAGAGAGAGAGTGAGATGAGATGAAAAGCTTCCTTTCCATCTTGTCTAGGGTTTGCTTGGGTTAGACTCCACCCTCATCAATGTGGAGTCTTCCCTATGAGTCCATTGACCAAACAAGGGAATGCATGCCCTCCACATGACACATACCACCCCCATCCAACGGTTTTGGCTTGTGGCTTCTTCTTGGTGGTTTGGTGGTTTGTATGAGATGGAACCACCACCTCTCCTTTGCCCAACCATGGTCCTTACATGTCCTCCACTTAAGCTCTTTGTCTAGCCAACGGGGTGCATGCCCTCCACATAGCACACACCACCCTCATCCCAACGGTTTTGGTGGAGTGGTTTCCATGAGATGAAACCACCCTCTTGACTCACTCCATCTTTTGATCTTTTATGTGACTCACTCGGCATTTGACTCACTCCATTTAAATGCAACTCATTTCCCAACTCAATCATTTGAATTTATATCTAACTTAGGTTATTACAATTAAATAATTTAATTCCACTCACTACATTTAATCTTCTTTAATTTATCTTTGACTCACCCATGGTTGACCAAGTCAACCATGGTGGTGAGTCCCACTTGTGCCTTAGCCCACACGCCACCTCACTTGATGAGGTGGAGTTGGGCCCCACTTGGCTATGCCACTTGGATTTCCACTCCTACACTTGCCACCTCACTTGATGAGGTGGACCCCATGTCTTTGATCTTAATTGGGTCCATGACCCAATTAAATCCATTCCTTACACATTTACCCTAATGCTCAATCATCTTGACCCATTGGGTCCCAATTGGGCATTTGACCCAATTGACCATCATTGACCCAATTAAATGGAATTAAACCTATTCATGGTCAATTGGACCAAGAGTACCCAAGTCCTTCCCCGGAAACGTCGTAGTATAGTTCATATCCTTTGCCTCTCTCCTGCAAAATCAGAACAGGAGCAGTGATAAGCTTCTGTTTCAGATCCTCAAACCATCGATTGCACACGTCAGACCATTCAAATTTGACTCCTTTCTGAGTTAGTCAGGTGAGTGGAGCCGCAATCTTTGATAAGTCCATAATAAATTTCCGATAGTAGCCAGCCAGTCCCAAAAAGCTGCAGATTTCAGACACATTCTTCGGAGCTTTCCAATCTCTAACCGCTGCCACTTTAGCCAAGTCGACAACTATTCCTCCTATTGATATGACGTGCCCGAAGAAGTTGACCTCAGATAGCCAGAACTCACACTTGCTTGCTTTGCCATATAACTGATTCTTCTTCAGTGTGTCTAGGACTATCCTTAGAGTCTCAGCATGCTTCTCCCGACTGGTGGAATAAACTAGAATATCGTCAATGAAGACAATTGCAAACTTATCTAGATAACGACGGAATATTTTGTTCATCAGATCCATTAACACAGTTGGTACATTGGTGAGTCCAAATGCATGACCTGTAATAGCCTGAAATTTTTATATCAATATAAATGTGGATATTATTTATTTTAATGATGGAAATTGGGAAAATTGATGGAATAGATGGTAAATGGTTCAAAATTTGGACAAAGGCCCAAATATGGCCCAATGGACCATGGATTGGATTTAATTTATCTTAATGGTCAATGATGGTCAAATTGGGCCAAGGATAGTCAAATTGGGCCCAATACCCATTTGGGACTCAATGGGTCAAAATAATGCAAACTCTAAGGTAAACGGATAGGAGAGAACTTAATTGGGCCATGGGCCCAATGGTGATCCAATAAGGGAAGTGGATTGAATTGATTTTTAATCACCTAAGTTAGTATTAGTTAGACCTAAGTGACATTGCCAATTGGGACCCACCTCCACCTCACCAAGTGACGTGGCGTGTGGGCCAAGGATTGGTGGGGCAAGCCACCATGGTTGAATTGGTCAACCATGGGTGGAGTAATGGAGAAGAATTAAGGAGATTAAAAGAGATAAGTGGGAATTAATTAACTTAACCTAATAATCTAATTAATTAAATGATTAAGCTAATCTGATCATGGTCAAATGGTCAAAACCACCCAAAGAAACACAAACTACTTAAAACGTTGGTTAGTGGTGGTTGGGTCATAAAGCAAACAAAATATCATATGGGGTTGGTGAGGATAATTAATGGTGGAGTAAAGTTTAAGAAAACAAAAAGGAGTTGTTTTTATCTTATCTCTCAAACCCTAGTCTCATTTCACTCTCTCCCTCTCTTGCTCTCCACCACCGTCCCACACCCAAGGAGAAGGAAAGGAAGAAAACCAAGAGAAAGAAGAAGAAAAGCTTGGAAGAAAAGAGAGGAGAAAGGTGTAAGTTTGGCCATATCTCAAGATCAAGCCATAATATTTTCTTTCTCATCTCCATCCTCTCCTCTCCCTCTCTCAAATCTAACCCTACTATGGCCGAACCCAAGCTTGGAGGTTTTCACCATTGATTAAGCATTTTAGCCAACCAACAAAGGAGAAGGAGAAGAAAGAAGGTCAACGAAGCCGACGGGAGTAACGAAAGTCGGAGGAGGAGTCGGATCGTAAGTATTTTCTAAACAAGAGATTAGATTTTTTTTTAGGGTTTAAGAGGTTATGAAATCCATTTCTTGGATTTAGAGGTGGCCAAAACATCATGGCCTTGGATCTCAAATCCATCAAATGAAAGGAGGAAAAATGGGCAAACCCTAAATGGGTAAATTAGGGTTAATAAAAAAATAAATGGATTAAGGACATTATGTATTTAAATTATTTTAGCATGGATTTGTGTAATGTTGGAAGAAAATTATGGACCATAGGGTTCGGCCATGTAGTATGGCCGAACCCCATGGTGGGTGATTAGGTAATGTATGAATTTTTAGGGTTTTATAAGAATGGAAGCCATGGAGAATGATTTAGGGTTTTAAGATTTTAATGATTGAATGTAGGTAATTTTTGAAGAGGTTTTTATGATGGAATCCATGGATAAATGTAAATGTTTTTATGGTCTAAAATGGCACCAATGGAAAATGAACCCTACGGTGATGTAAGAATGGTTTTCATGGGTGAAGAGATGGAAAAAAATGATTAAGAATGTTGATAGATTGTATGGATTTTCAAGTATAACATATAATGTTTTAAAGGTGTGGAATTAGGGATGAACCATGAACCTCATGGAGGGACTTATTTTAAATCTAAATGTGGTAAATAGGCCTAAGAAAATAATGGGAAGTTTGGAGGGATTAAGTATTTTGGAACCATGGAAAACAAATGGGGAATGTAGCCAAGTTGATGGACTCAAAATATATTTAATGTTGATAAAAAGGAGTGATTTAAATGCATAATGTAAAACCCTTCATGGAAGGGCTTATGAGGGATTCAAATGTGTAAAAATGGACCTAAGAAAAATGGAGAAAGAGGCATCATGGGTTCGGCCATGGTGTATGGCCGAACCCATGACCCAATTGTAGATCGTTTTGGCCTAAGTTTAATGTGTTTGTACATGATAAATTAATGGAGTTTAGGTTAAATTAAGTGGCTGATTTTAATGATTTTAAGACATGGGTGATGGGTCATTAATGGACCCAAATCTATGAATCAATTTTGGACAAAGAAATGTATATGGTTAAGTGAATGTCTAAACATGGGAGAGGTAGTGGCAAAACCGTAATTAATGTCCCATTTTGTGAACCATTTAAAGGGTTAAGTATGGGGTTTTGTATGGGTTTAAATGAATAAGGATTAGGTTAATTAAAGGGCTAATTTTTATGATCATATGACATGGTTGAGTAGGTGAATAACCATAGAAGGAATAATGGCAAAAATGGTAAATATTGGCCAAAATGAAGAACCCCACTAAAATGTAATGTATGGGCTTAGAAATGGTTAAAACGAGGACTAATTATTCATGTATAATAAGGTACCAAACATCGCAATCGGTGCACGATCGGCGACCAAATTCGGGAACGGAAAAACGTAAAGATGCTAATCGTTATTCGGTAGGATTCCTACCTTTTTGTAAGCCATGGATTAGGTACTATGTGAATGGTTTCTTGGTTTATTTTTGGTAATTATATGATTGGTTATATGATGGTTTATGAGATTATGATTTATATGTATTTTATGGCATATGGCTAGACCATGAGTTATATGTTAATGATATGAGTTACATGTAAAGGCTATGATCAATATATTATTACATGGCATAATGCATTACATCTCATGCATGGCATGGACGGGAAAATAAAGGAACCGGAGTCCATGCTCCATCGGGGAGACCGAGAAGCAAGTATGGGGATAGCCTGATAGGCTATAACCGGAGTCCATGATCTGTCGGGGCGACCGAGAAGCAAGCATGGGGATAGCCTGATAGGCTATAACCGAAGTCCATGCTCCATGGGGGCGACG
>CM023541.1:66372607-66396259 GCA_013350335.1 Chimonanthus salicifolius | reverse complement strand
ACGGCCTGGTCAAGGCTGATCACGGTCGGATCGCAGTTGATCGCAGTCGGGTCACGGTTGATCATGGCCTTGTCACTGACTGGTCACGGTCTTGTCACGGCTGGTCACAGTCTGGTCACGACTGATCACGGATTGGTCGCGTCTAATCAAGGCTACTCGCGGCCTGGTCACGGCTGATCACGGTCTGGTCACAGTTGATCACGGTCCTGTCACTGTTCAGTCATGGCTGATCAAGTAACGTTTCTTGTCACGGTTGGTCACATCTGGTCACGGCCTGGTCATGGCCTGGTCCCGGCTGATCACGGTATGGTCATGGGACGGGTGACAGATGGGCTAGGGATGGGTATCACCGTCCTCGGACGGGTTTGACCATCCGTGGACTGGTGCCGGACGGTAAATGAAAATTGTCGCTCTGCCAGACCACGGTCAGGTCTGGCGTGCTCGGTCCGGGTGAGCACCTTCAGCTACACTATGGACAGTGGTATTGTGGGGCGCGGAGACTGGTCACTTACGGGTTGCACCGTCCGCGGACTGGTTTCACTGTCTGCAGGATGGGTTACATTGCTGGCAGGACGGGTTACACTGTCTGCGGGACGGATTTTTTACCCTCGCGGATGATAAAACATGAAATTGTCGCTCTGCCAGATCACGAGCATGTTTGGCGTGCTCGTTTGTGATTGAGCACCTTCAGCTACATATTGGACCGGGGTGATGTGGGCGCGGACTGGTCAAGGACAGGTTCACTGTTTGTGGGATGGGTTTCACTATCTACGGGACAGGTTGCACTGTCTGCAGGTTGCACTCTCTGCGGGACGGGGTTTACACTGTCAGTGGGACAGATTGCACTCTCTGTGGGACGGGTTGCACTCTCTGCGGGATTGGTTGCACTCTCTGCCAGACACAGCATGTTGGCGTGCTTGTTTGCGAATGAGCACCTTCAGCTAACATATGGACCAGGTGTTGTGGGAGCGAGACGGAGGGAGACTGTCCATGGACGGGTTTCACCATCTGTGGGACTGGTTTGCACTCATGCTGGACGGGTTTCACCGTCTTTGAGATGGGTTCTTATTGTCAGCGATGGTCGTGGACGGTAAATTAAATTGTCGCTCTCTCGGACCAAAGTATGTTTGGCATGCTCGTCTGCGGTTGAGCACCTTAAGCCACACTATGGACATGGTGTTTTCGGGTCACGACGTGGTCATGTGTTGGTCACGATTGTGGTATGTGTTGATCACGACTTGGACACGGTCGGCGACGACGGTTGGTCTGAGTCGATGACGGTTGGTGACGGTGAGGTGACTGTTGGTCACCGCTGATCACGGTTTGTCACGACTTATCACGGTCTTGTCACAGCTGATCACGGTCTTATCACGGCTTGGTCGCGTCTGATCATGACTGCTCACGGTTGATCACGGTCATGTCATGGCTGGTTACGGTCTTGTCACGGCTGGTCACGACTGATCACGGCTTGGTCGCGTTTGATCATGGCTGGTCATGGCCTGGTCATGGCCATGTCATAGCTTGGTCACGGCTGATCACTGCTGATCACGGTTGGTCACGGCTGGTCATGGCCTGGTCACGGTTGGTCATGGCTTGGTCACGGTTGATAACGGGATGGGTGACAGATGGGCTAGGACGGGTATCACCGTCCTTAGGACGGGTTTTTACCTTCCGTGGTCGGGTGATCGATAGTAAAATGACATTGTCGCTCTGCCAGACCATGGGCATGTTTGGCGTGCTCGTTCGCGGTTGAGCACCTTCAGCTACACTATTGACAGGGTGTTGTGGGCGCGGGATTGGTCACGGACGAGTTGCACCGTCTGCAGGACGGGTTCACTCTCTGCGGGATGGGTTTCATCGTCCACGGGACATGTGTCCTCTATTGTCTGTGGACGTGTTTAGGACGGCTTTCGGATGGAATATGGACGAACATGTTTGGACATGCTTTGGATATGTCTTGGACTGAACGGATATCGACTTGATTTGCCGTTCCCGGAAGGGGTAAGGATGGTTCGTTGTCTTGTGATGGCCGGTTCAGTAATGAGAAGGGACAATTACATACAGTCTTTTATTGTCAGTGGACGGGTGTGGGGGGAATTATAGACGACACTAGTGGGATTACCGTCCTGGGAGCTACAAAGACGATAGATGGACCGGTAGAGGACCGTACAAGTACTTTTGTCTATCCCAAAGAGGAGTGTGTCCTACGACTGCTCTTCCAGTTTAACCAGCCATAGCTACTTTATGGTACGGTCGGATCTAGACACGTGACGGATGGGTTGGGATGACGATATATGATTCGGAACAGTTGTCATTGCCTTCTATCATCCGTGGACCGGTAGTGGAAGAATTTCGGATCGGGAAAATTGCATTCGGTAAACTATGATACATTTTTCTTGGCTATTCTCGAATCTTGTTTGGATTTCAGTTGCTTCTCTTTAATTTCGTGTATAGCAGTGAATGGCTTGGTCTGTCATTTTTTTGACCCTTTGACTATTTGCTTTTCATTTTACAGCAATGGAGTCTTAGCAGCATTGGGCAGTGGTGATGACAAACTATGAGTTCTGTGATGGCACATGGGTTGTATTGGGTTTGAGTAGATTTATGAACTCTTTTGATTTTAATTGGAAAAATAGCTTCTATCTTCCCACCTTTCTATTTATGCATTCAATGGTAATTTGATTCATGGTGGATGATGTGTGTATCCTAGCATAGCCTGTTTATGGCTGCGATGTTGATGGTGTTTGGATGGTGGAAATTGTTTGTGAATGTCCTTCCAAGGACATGGACCCTGAAAAGAAAGTGTTGGACAATTTTTTATAGGCACATGTGGCTTACATCATAAATTTGACGGGCGGTGGGAGAAGAAACATAGATGAGGATGGACACTTTTAGAGTGATGAATGGAGCATGTATGTGTAACGAATGGGAAAAAAGTGCCTTGTTACCTTGACATGGGCATATTTGGTGTGCCACATTGTACTGGTTTGGCAAAGTACCGATGGTCATGGAGAAACCATGGAAGATATATTATCGGCAGGTAGCCTGTGTCTCAACAGTTATCGGACAATACATAGTATGAGGCCAATGACGAAGAGTCATAAACGGTCACAATTGGGTCATGAGATTTTCCACAAAGAATTTTTGTCTTTATGTTTTTTGAGTTTTATTTTATTTTTTAAAGGTTGATATTTTAGAGTTTCGTTTTTTTTTGTGGAAGTTTTCTTTAAGTTGAATGAATTTGTAGGAAATTCTCAATTGTCTCAATTGAAATCAATGTTGAGTAAATTTGACGGATGGTAGGAGATGGACAAATTTGATTAGTGAAGAACGGAGTGTAGATGGTCTACATCATACGTTAGATGATCACAAGAAAGTGAACATGGATGGTCCACATCATATACGAAATTGTCACGTATGGATTACAAAGGCAAAAAAAAAAGTGCCTTCATATAGTTGTGTTGGTGCACCTTTGGCTTGATTGTGGGGTTTATAGGCTGGATGATAGAAAGGTTGCTATAGAAATACAATTTGTAGCTGTGCTTGAAAAGTTACTGGGCAATATACGTCTATGGACAATATGAGATTCGAGAACAGTCCCGGACTGTCCTTGCTTGGGTCATGGGATGACATGTGTTCATTGTGAGATCTATATTTGTGTTTTAAGAATTTGAGATGATGGAGCATAGACGATCCACATCATACATGTAATGGTCATGGATGGATTCCAAGGCAAAAAAAGTGCCTTACTATAACTGTATTGGTGCACCTTTGGCCAGACTGAGTGGTTTATAGGCTGGGCTACTTTAGATAGGTTGCGGATACATATATGGTTTGTAGCCTTTTGCTTAAAAAATTATTCGACTATAAATGTCTGGGACAATATGAAGATCCATGAATAGTCATGGACTGTCCTAATGTGATGACATGTGTTCGTTGTGAGCTCTATGTTTGTGTTCGAAGAATTTGAGATGTAATCTCCATCAAGCTTAGTGACCCAATCATGTAAATAAGGGATGATGCTTTTTAGTTTTTATTTTGTATTTAGTATGGTTAAGGTTTTGTATTTTCAATTGTTTTTCGTGTGTTGAAAGTAAAAATTAGATAAGTAATAGTCAAAGTAAAAATAATAATTGTGTTGTGGAAGTTGGTAATTTTTGTAAATCAAAATCTCATAAAATATTTCCAAAGGAATTTATGTTGGAAGTATTTTTAGATAGAATGATTTATTGAAAATTTATCAACTTACTTAACTCAAGTTAAATTTTTAGTAGATTTCACGGACGGTGGGAGAACATAATGGATGAGAATGGTTCACATCATTCATAAATGGAAAACAAATCCAGGTGGGATTTGAATGAAAAAAATGTATGTTTGGCATGCATCATTGATGCAACTTTGTTTGATTATGGGTTGTACTGTTCAAAGTTTAAACAACGGTCATGGAGAGTCATGTAGGCAGTGATTCGGTAGTTATTGGACAATATATGTCGCGGATTGGGAAAAATGCCATGGGCATATTTGGTGTGGCGTGTTGCAGCTAGAATGTTAGATTGATATGTATACTATCTTATCTCGAATCAAATTTTAAGTAAATTTGATCTGTGTTGGACACTCCAGAATGGATGGAACATTGAGTATCCACATCACATATGGAATAGTCATGAATGGGTTAGCAAAGGAAAAACAGTGCATTGCCACCATCCAAGGGCTTATTTCGTGTGCTAGAAGATCCATGACAGTACATGTTTTGGATATAATACGAGGCGATGAAGAGTCATGTTTTGGCGTACTATTTTAATGCACTTTCACATTGAGCGCAAATAGTCATGGACAGTCCATGGAAGATCCATAGGCACTGTGTTGCCTGTACTTCAATAGTAATCGGACATTACTCGTTTTGGACTAGATGAGGTCATCTAGGAATAGTTATGGCTCTGATATGTGTCCATTTCCAAGACCAAATTGGTGTTTAGAAATTTGTTAGTTTTTACTGATGCCTTGTGCCCCAATCTTATTGTATGATGGGCACTGAAAGAGTTGGTGAATGATCGCTTAATCCATTAAAGATGCTTATGTCATATGGGAACTTAGGCCTCTGTTTTCAGATAATTTTCTATTTTTTTATGTTTTTGTTGTATTTTTTGTTTGGTCAAGAATTCTACTATTTACATTTTTCAGTCTTTTACTTTTTAATCTGATCAATGTTTTGTTATTATTTGTTTTTTTATGAGTGTTATTAAATTAATAATTAAATATTAGAAGTTATACATATAATATTAGTTCTCCCACTGTGACATGGGCACATATGGCATGCTATGTTGGTACAGCTATGCCTAGATTGATGGCTGTTCCATTTGGATTGTTTATTGGAAATATGTCAAGTTTATCTGAAATCAATAGAAGTGGTTTGCCACCTGCTACGGGCTTTGTTGGTGTTCTGTTTTGGTCTCATGATGGTAGATTGATGGGGTAGTATGGACTCAGACACGGTCCCCATGGTGATGGACAGTCCATGGAAAATTCATGAATAGTACGTAGTCTATGCGTCAATAGTTATTGTAAAAAGAGTTGAGATTTACAGAGGAAAATAAAGCACATTAGTTTTCTTGTGTCCTTAAGAGTTGGAAAAAGAAAAGCCATGCAAAATTTTAGTTTTATTTGGCCCACATTTAGTTTACAAAGAAAAACTTTACATTGAGTTTTACAAATAGAAAAACCATATTGAGTTTTATATGGCCTAGAAGAGTTTTATAAGGAGAATTTATACATTGAGCTTTACAAATAGAAAAGCCATATTGAGTTTTATTTGGCCCGGAAGAGTTTTATAAGGAGAATTTATACATTGAGTTTTACAAATAAGAAAACCATATTGAGTTTTATATGGTCTTATAAGGAGAATTTATCATTGAGTTTTACAAATAGAAAAACCATATTGAGTTTTATATGGCTCAGATGTGTTTTACAGGGAAAATTTATACATTGAGTTTTATATGGCCCGGAAGAGTTTTACAAGGACAACTTATACACAAATAAAAAAACCATATTGACTTTTATATGGCCAGGACGAGTTTTACAACGAGACTTTATACATTGAGTTTTACAAATAGAAAAACCATATTTGAGTTTTATATGGCCCGAAAGAGTTTTATAAGGAGAATTTATACATTGAGTTTTACAAATAGAAAAACCATATTGAGTTTTATATGGCCCGGAAGAGTTTTATAAGGAGAATTTATACATTGAGTTTTACAAATAGAAAAACCATATTGAGCTTTATTTGGCCCGGAAGAGTTTTACAAAGAGACTTTATACATTGAGTTTTACAAATAGAAAAATCATATGGAGTTTTATATGGTCCGAAAGAGTTTTACAAGGAGAATTTATACATTGAGTTTTATACGGCCCGGAAGAGTTTTATGAGGAGAATTTATACTTTGAGTTTTACAAATAGAAAAACCATTTTGAGTTTTATATGGCCCGGAAGAGTTTTACAAGGAGAATATATACATTGAGTTTTACAAATAGAAAAAACATATGGAGTTTTATATGGACTGGAAGAGTTTTACAAGGAGAATTTATACATTGAGTTTTACAAATAGAAAAACCATATTGAGTTTTATATGGACCGGAAGAATTTTACATGGAGAATGTATACATTGAGTTTTACAAATAGAAAAACCATATTGAGTTTTATATGGCTCGGAAGAGTTTTAGAAGGAGAATTTATGCATTGAGTTTTACAAATAGAAAAACCATATTGAGTTTTATATGGTCTGAAAGAGTTTTACAAAGAGTTTTACAAGGAGAATTTATACATTAAGTTTTACAAGTAGAAAAACCATATTGAGTTTTATATGGCCCAGAAGAGTTTTACAAGGAGAATTTATGCATTGAGTTTTACAAATAGAAAAACCATATTGAGTTTTATATGGCCCGGAAGAGTTTAACAAGGAGAATTGATACATTGAGTTTTACAAATAGAAAAACCATATTGAGTTTTACATGGCCCGAAAGAGTTTACAAGGAGAATTTATACATTGAGTTTTATAAATAGAAAAACCATATTGAGTTTTATATGGGCCGGAAGAGTTTTAAAAGGAGAACTTATACATTGAGTTTTACAAATAGAAAAGCTTTATACATTGAGTTTTACAAATAGAAAAACCATATTGAGTTTTATATGGCCCGGAAGAGTTTTACAAGGAGAATTTATACATTGAGTTTTACAAATAGAAAAACGATATTGAGTTTTATATGGCTCGAAAGTGTTTTATAAGGAAAAATTATACATTGAGTTTTACAAATAGAAAAATCATATTGAGTTTTTTTATGTCCTGGAAGAGTTTTACAAGGAAATACCATACATTGGAGTTTTACAAGAAAAAATTAGACATTAAGTTTTACGAATAGAAAAACCAAATTGAGTATTATATGGCCCGAAAGAGTTTTACAGGAAAAATTATACAATGACTTTTACTGGAAAAATTATACATTGAGTTTTATAAGGAAAAACCAAAAATTGAGTTTTATATGGCTTGGAAGGAAAAACCATGTAGAGTTTTACAAGGAAAAATAATACATTGAGTTTTTTATTGCCCGAAAGAGTTTTACAAGGAAAGACCATACATTGAGTTTTATGTCTTGGATTTATAAGGAAAAACTATACATTGGAGTTTTACAAGTAGAAAACTATATTGAGATTGACAGGGAAAGACTATATTGAATTGTACAAATAGAAAAACCATATTGAGCAATGTTATTAGAACTGGACAGTCTAATGAATCGTCAAGGTTGGTCAAAGCTGGTAAGTGAATAATATAATATAAATATTACATATAATATTAAGTAAGATACCTTTTATAAATAAATTAATATAAATATTACAAATAACATTCAAATTTTGAGTAATATACCAAAACAGTGAATGATATAGGATAGAAATGGTAAGAAATCTTTATATTTCAAATATATTTATTTTTAATATTAATGTTTGATATTTTGAAGAGGAAAATTAAAAAATAAAAAATAAAAATTTGTGAGTTGCAACCCAAGGTTCACAGTTTTATCGTAAAAACAGCAGAAAACTGCGGTTCGGATCGGTGTTATGCGGTTTTTACCACTTGATTGAACTGTGGCCTTGTTGGTTTCTATCAAACTGGAGGTTCGACTGCGGTTTGGTTTGGTTTTGATAACATTGAATTGAGTTTTACAAGTAGAAAAACCATATTGAGTTTTATAAGCTTGTAAAAACCATATTGAGTTCATATCGAGTTTTACAAAATGAAAAACCATATTGTGTTTTATATGCTTGTTTTACAAGGAAAAATCATATTGTGATGGGTATCCGACTTTTTAATTAAAAACAAAGCATTGCGATGGTCCCTGCAGATGCTCACGCAATGTGATTTCTGCCCAGTGCTCTGAATGTCAAAGAGAAGAAATTCAACCAAGATTGGGTAAACGGCGGGAGTAACTATAACTCTCTTAAGGTAGCCAAATGCCTCGTCATCCAATTAGTGACGCGCATGAATGGATTAACGAGATTCCCACTGTCCCTGTCTACTATCCAGCGAAACCACAGCCAAGGGAACGGGCTTGGCAGTGTAACACCCTGGATTTTCAATTCATGAATATATATGAAAATTGTCCATTTAATTTGTAAATTAATGGAGATAGACCTTAGATGGGTAAGGTGTTGGGTCAATTGCCCAATTAAGACCCAACAGATTATGGACAAGGTTCAATCGAAATAAATGGGTAAGATTTATTTAATTGGGTCAAGGTTGTCAATTGGGTCAAATACCCAATTGGGACCCAATGGGTCATGGTTGACTTGGTCGACCACCAAGTGAGTTCAAGCTTAATTAAATTGTGGCTGAATTAAAATGGAAATGGAATCAAGTAATTGAGTTGATTTTAAGTGAGTTAAATGAGTTGAATAAAAGATATGAGTTAAGTTGAATGAGAAGTTAATGAGACTTTCATTTTAAGTGAGTGGAGTGGGAAGATGGAGAGTTGCATCTCATAAGATCAAACTCAAAGTGTACACACGGTGGGGAGATGGGAGTTTCATCTCATGGGATGAAACTCCAAAGGAAGCATTAAATGAGGGAGGTGAAAGGTTGTTGTTGTTACACAAGGGTATCCAAGAGCACACGTTGGGAGATGGAGGGTTTCCATCTCATGATGGAAACCCAAGGGGCATACGGTTGGGAGTTTCATCTCATAGGATGAAACCTCCAAAGGAAGTATTAATGAGGAGGTGATGAGTCATAGGAGTTACAAAAGGGCATCAACCAAAAGACACCACCTTGGCTGACCACTCTCATTGAACAAGACTTGGAGTTTCATTTCACTCTCTCCCTCTCTCTCTTGGCCGAACCCCCTCTCAAGACAAGAAATACTTGGAATATTTTCTATCTCAAGCTCCTCTCCCTCTCACTCAAGGCCGACCCTCTCTCAAAGACAAAGGAGAAAGGACTTAGAGTTTTCTATCTCAAGCTCCTCTCCCTCTCTCAAACCTACACTCTTTGGCCGAACCCTCTCCTTCGGTTTTCATCTCAAGACCTCTCAAGCTCACTCTCGGCCAAAGATCAAGGAGGAAGAAGAGGCTAAGGAGGGAGAAGATTGGAGGAGCAAGAAGGAGTGAAAGAAACCGGAGGAGTCACGGAATTGGTAAGTACTTGATGAGATTTTATTAAGTAAGATAGGTTATGAAAATGATGATTACTAAGGACACTACGTTATACAGCTTAAGCATGGAAAAGATGGTCAAGGAACATGATTTGGCCATTGCATGACCAAACCCTAAGTTTATGTATGAGAACCCCATCAAAGGATTAAATCTTGGAGGTATGATTTCTAAAATAGAAATGATGAACCATAGGGTTCGGCCATGTTGTATGGCCTAACCCCATGGAAGGGTGTTAGTGATTTAAAAGGTTTTAAATGAGGGAAATAATGGAGGAAGGTTATTGATTTTTAAATGGTCTCAAATGTTGAAAATGGTGAAGAACCATGGACCATGGGTTCGACTATGGTGTATGGCCGAACCCCATGGAGAGATATTGATGGACTTAGATGTTTGGACCATGAAAATGATGGGGGAATGTTGTAATTTTAATAGGTTTTAAATATGGTTAATGATGATCCAAAAGGATGAACCTAAGTGTATGATTAAACCCCCCCATGAAGGGACTTGGGTTATGGATTTAATATTGTAAATGGTTTAAGAAAGAGGATGAAAAATGACATCATGGGTTCGGCCATGTTGTATGGCCGAACCCCATGAACCATTTTAATGGGTCATTTAGGGGTCTATGCATGTTTAAAGGAATGGATTATCAAACCAAGGAATGGAGGGATTTGTTAGGGATTTATATCATGATTAATGAATCGTTTATGGATCTATGTTTATGGATCAGTTATGGACCTAAGTATGTATAGATAAAATGATTGATTAGTTATGGAAAGAATAATGGCTAAGATGGAAAATGGTGAAAATTATGGACCATGGGTTCGGCCATGGTGTATGGCCGAACCCCATTGAGAAGGTTTTGTGGACTTAGGTTTTATTAATGCTAAATGACTAACTCATGTATGATTGGTTAATGAAACAAAATAGGGACCCAAACCAAGTGAGTGAGGTTTGGCCATGTTTTATGGCCGAACCCCACTAAGGTATGTTTACGGACTTAAACATAGTTGGAAATTAAATGGAACGTTGGTTTGACTTATTGATATGTAATAAGGTAACGGGACCTCACAAGCGGGTACGATCGGTGAACGGTTTTCGGACGAAAACGCAAGGACACATTAGTTGGTCATTGGTAGGATTCCTACCTTAATTGAAAACTATGGATTATGTATATGCAATGTTTTACTTGAATTATTTTGGTATCAAATGATATGGGATTTGATAACATGGGATTTGCATGCTATAATTTGTAATATTACATAGCATGTTAGCATTTGCATCTTATGCATGGCATGGGAGGGATGAAATGTAACCAGAGACCCACGCTCCGTCGGGGCGTCCGTAAGGCATTCGTGAGGGTACATTGATGTGCATTATCCATCAAAAGGGATGTATGATTGATTTGTAACTGGAGACCCACGCTCCGTCGGGGCGTCCGTAAGGCATTCGTGAGGATACCTTCATGAGGAGTTTTCCGTCAAGAGGATACTATGTTTGTAATGTAACCGGAGTCCACACTCCGTCGGGGCGTCCGTAAGGCATTTGTGGGGATACCGTGATGTATGTGATTGTGATATGGCTGATGGGTGGGACTCATGGCATATGACACTCATGGCATGGCATTGACTTGCATGTTTTTGATATTGTATTATTTATGTGATTTTTGGTACTAACCCATGTGTTAACCCTACTTGGAGTACCTACTGGGCACGTTGTCTAACGCTCTACTTCTACCCTAGTTGATGACACAGGGAATGGATGGAACGAGGAACGAGATCGGAGCCAAGCTTAGGAGCTTGAATGTTTTAGTTTCGTTTTACTTAAGCTATTCATGGACAATGTAATTTGAGTAGCTAGCATTTGGGACTGTAATAACTTAGATTATTTGCTATGGTTTGAATGTTAATTTTGGATATTTTAACTTAAGATAATTATTGTTAAGTGATGGATTACCTTGCTACCTAAAATGGAATAGAATTATTATTCTATTATAATTCTGCATCTATGACTTATTCAGCATGTTTAACTTGAGTACGTGTGAACCGTTTTTAGTGGACTTGGTCCACGCATACGTATGGTTGGCAAGTTAAGGGTCGGGCTTTGGAAGCTCGGACTTAGCTCGCGTCATGACGTTTCCGCTCTCTCTCACTCTTCTAATGAAAGAAAAATAGATTCTGATTTTCAGCGAGTGAAAAAGGGCGGGGCGTTACAGGCAGAATCAGTGGGGAAAGAAGACCCTAGTTGAGCGTGACTCTAGTCCGACTTTGTGAAATCACTTGAGAGGTGTAGGATAAGTGGGAGCCCTTGGGCGAAAGTGAAATACCACTACTTTTAATGTTATTTTACTTATTCCGTGAGATGGAAGTGGGGCAGTGCCCCTATTTTTGGTCCCAAGGCCCGTTCATGTGGGTCGATTCGGACGGAAGACATTGTCAGGTGGGGAGTTTGGCTGGGCCGGCACATCTGTTAAAAGATAACGGAGGTGTACTAAGATGAGCTCAACGATAACATAAATCTCGTGTGGAACAAAAGGGTAAAAGCTCGTTTGATTCTGATTTCCAATACGAATATGAACCGTGAAAGCGTTGTAATAGCCCAGAATTTTTAAAATCAATATATATGTGGCTATTATTTATTTTAATGATGGAAATTGGGAATTTTGATGGAATAGATGTTAAGTGGATCAAAATTTGGGGCAAAGGCCCAAGTATGGCCCAATGGACCATGGATTGGATTAAATTCATTTAAATAGTCAATGATGGTTAATTGGGTCAAGGATGGTCAAGTTGGGCCCAATACCCATTTGGGACCCAATGGGTCAAGATGGTTAAACTCTAAGGTAAATGGTTAGGAAATAAATTTAATTGGGCCATGGGCCCAATGGTGACCCAATTGGTTGGAATGGATTGAATTGGAATTAAATCACCTAAGTTAGTGATGAAATGATCAAGATGGCAGAACCAAGTGGGGCCCACCTCCACCCCATCAAATGAGGTGGCGTGTGGACCAAGGCATAGGTGGGGCCGACCATCATGGTTGACTTGGTCAACCATGGATAAGTCAAAGGGAATTAAAGAGGATCAAAGTGAATTAATGTGATTTAATTAATGTGAATCATCTAAGTTAGTATTTAATTAAACCTAGGTGACATGGCCGAATGGGGCCCACCTCCACCTCATCAAGTGAGGTGGCGGGTAGGCTAGAAGTTGGTGGGGCCGGCGACCATGGTTGACTCGGTCAACCATTGGTGGATTAATGGAGAGGAAACAAGTAGATTAAAAAGGAGATTAAATGGGAATTAATTAACCTAAGTTAAGGATCCAATTAATTACATTAATTAAGTTAGTCAAATGGGTCAATGGAGAGTCAAAAGGAATAAGTCAAGGGGTGGTTTCATCTCACCCAAACCACTCTAAGAAACACAAACCAAACCATTTAAAGAAACACAAATAAAATCATTGGTTAAGGTGGTGGTTTCATCTCAACCACCACCACTAAGGTCAAGGGAGCCCATGCTTGGTTGGTGGGAGAAATGATGGAGGAGTCTAACCCAAGCAACCAATGAGATGGGTTTTCATCTCATTTCTTCATATCATTCTTATCTCATCTCTCTCCCTCCCTTCCCAAAACCGTCCTCCTCTCCCTCTCCCAAGGAAAACACTAAGACTTAGAAGAAAACGAAGAAAAGACTTAGAAAAAAAAGGGACTCCAAGCTTGGTCACCACCCTAAGATCAAAACTTAGAAGATTTTTCATTCTTTCCTCCTCTCCCTCTCTCTCAAAACCACTCCGTCATTGGCCGACCCAAACCTTGATGATCTCATTTTGATCAAGCACATCTTGGCCAAAGATCAAGGAAAAGAAGAAAGGAGAAAGGCTAAGGAATCCAAAAGGAGAAAAGGAAGTCGGAGGAGCCATCGGATTTGTAAGTAAATTTTTAACAAGAGTTTACATTTTGTTTAAGATTAAAAAGGGATCATGGAATCCATTTCTTAGATTAAATGGTGGCCAAAGTGTTATGGGCCATGGATCTAAGATCCATCCAAGGAAAGGATGAGAAATGGACAAAATGGGAAAGATAAATTAGGTTAAGAAAAAAATAAAGGATGTATTAAGGACACTAAGTATTAAGATTTATTCAAATATAGAAGTGTAATTTTTGAAGGAACCATGGTCCATAGGGTTCGGCCATGTAGTATGGCCGAACCCCATGGAAGGTGATTAGGAGATTTTAATGGGATTAAAGGACTAAAACCATGGAAGGATGGTTAAGGATATTGAGGCTCAAAATGGTTAAAGTTGAAGGAGTTTTAATGAGGAAAAATCATGGAGGATATAAATGATTTTTAAGGGCCTCAAAAGTGGTGGATGAAGGTGAGCCATGAACCATGGGTTCGGCCATGGTGTATGGCCGAACCCTATGGTGATGTTTAATAATTTTAATGGATGTGAAAAGATGGAAATTGATGGAAAAAGGTCGTTAGTTTTAAATGGACTTTAAGCATCATAAATAAATGTTTTAAAAATAAAACCATGGACCATGGGTTTGGCCATGGTGTATGGCCGAACCCCATGGGGAGATTTTGATGGTTTAGGTATTTTGGAAACCATGAAAAGAATGGGGAATATGACATGATTAAATGAGTCATTAATGGACTAAAAAATGTACCAAATGATGATCAAAGTTAATTTAAAGGTATGATTTAAACCCCCTCATGGAGGGACTTATGGTGGGGCTAAATGATGTAAAAAGGTCCAAGAAAAATGGAGAGAAGACATCATGGGTTCGGCCATGGTGTATGGCCGAACCCATGACCCCTTTGTAGGTCATTTTATGGGTTAAAATTGGGATTATGCATGTCGTTAGATGAATGGAAAATTAGGCTAAGTTAAGGACTGATTTTTAATGTGTACATATCATGGTTGATGGATCACTAATGGATCTAAGTTTAATGATCAATTATGGACTTAAGTGTGCATGGATAGAAGAGGTAATTTAACCATGGAAGAGGAGTGGCGTAAATCGTAAATATTGGCGAAAATGAAGAACCATGGGTTCGGCCATGGTACATGGCCGAACCCCATGGGGGATGATCATGGACTTAAGTGCATTTAAGATGACCTTAGATGTGGATCATTGAATCCTAGGGTTGCTGGACTTTAAACTTACATAATTAAAGGATTAATGGACTAAATGGGACCCACAAAACCGTAATTAATGGCCAAATTCGAGAACTCTATGGAACATGACCATTGACTTAGGGGCTCTAAGTATCAAATTTATGTATGGTTAAATAAAGCCTAGGGGGCTGATTTTTTAGATTCATGTGATTAAAATAGTTGATGGATTAAATGAGACCCACAAAGCCTAGTTAGTGAGGTTAGGCTATGGTGTATGGCCAAACCCCACTTAGGCATGAATTAGGAGTTTAATAATGGTTAAAAATATGGACTGATTTGGTAATGTATAAATAAGAAACCGGACATCGTAAACGGTGCGCGATCGGTGACCGGATTCGGGAACGGACGAAAACGAAAAAGGGCGCTAGTCGGTATTAAGTATGATTCCTACCTTTTTGTAAGCCATGGATTAAGTATTATGTGATGTTTTCCTTTAATTTATTTTGGAAATCATGTGAATGTTTTAAGATGGGTTTTGGATTAAGTATTATGTGATGTTTTCCTTTAATTTATTTTGGAAATCATGTGAATGTTTTAAGATGGGTTTGGGTTAAGTATTACGTGATGGTTTCCCTTTAATTTATTTGGTAATCATGTGATTGTTTTAAGAGGGGTTTTATGACTATGATTTACATATATTACATGGCATATGGCATCTACATCTCATGCATGGCATGGGAGGGATATGACAGGGGAAGGATGAAATGAAACCGGAGTCCATGCTCCGTCGGGGCGACCGATAAACATACATGGGGATATTTTGATGTGTTCGATTTATCAGGGATGTTGTATGTAATTATGATACCTTGATGATGGTTCTTCCATCAAGGGGGATGACTTGTGATTGTTTACATCTTGACGAGGTTTTGCCGTCAAGGGGGATGATTTGTGATTGTTTATATCTTAACGAGTTTTTGCCGTCAAGGGGGATGATTTGTGATTGTTTATATCTGGACGAGGTTTTGCCGTCCAGGGGGATGATTTGTGATTGTTTATATCTTGACGAGGTTTTGCCGTCAAGGGGGATGATTTGTGATTGTTTATATCTTGACGAGGTTTTGCCGTCAAGGGGGATGATTTGTGATTGTTTATATCTTGACGAGGTTTTGCCGTCAAGGGGGATATGACAGCAGGATGGTATGGATGATGGGTGGGATTCATAACACAGACACCAATGGCATAACATTCATTTTATGGTTTTTCGTTATAATATTATCTATATGCTTTGTTATCACTAATCCATGTGTTAGCCCTACTCGGAGTCCTACTAGACGCGTTGTCTAACGCCCTACTTCTACCCTAGCTGATGACGCAGGAGATGGCGGAAACGGAGGACGAGATGGGAGCCAAGCTTAGGAGCTTGGGAAAGCTAACTGTTTAGTTTATTTAAGTTTTATTTTGGAAATGTAATTTGTGTAGCGTAGCTCGTCGGATTGTAATAATGTAGATTTCTTACTATGGTTTGATCTTTATTTTGTACATTATTACTTTGAGATATAATTATGAATTTAGGGGTATTTTAGTAATTTAAGCGTCGTACTTCCTTGCTATCTAAAACTGGTAGGATAGTCTCTATTATAATGTTCCGCATTAAGTTATATTCCGCGAGCTTACATTTATGTGTGAACTTTTCTTGTGGACTTCGTTCCACGTGCACGTAGGGTTGGCCAGTTAAGGGCCGGGCTTTAGAAGCTCGGACTTAACTCGTGTCGTGACGTCCGCGCCCTTTGTCATTTCAAAAGAAAAAAAATAGACTCTGATTTCGGTGAAAAGGGGTGGGCGTTACAGTTGGTATCAGAGCGAACTCGGAAGAATGAATCTCTCGAAGTAAGACTAAGATGGTTGCATGTCTCACTGACAGCTAAGAATCCCAACCGACCTACTCTTCGGAGTCCGCTGCATGGGGGCCGGGTTAATTTACTTCGATTGACTCAAACTGAAGAATTCAATCTGAGAGAAACGTTTGACGAAAAGGAATGATAGCAAGGGAAGGAAAAAAAAATTCATTCTAAGTTAGATCTATCAGACATAGCAGGATAGGGCTTATTTCCCCCGAAAATGAGAACACAATATTTGAAACTTAGGAAATTTTCCCCCCAAGAACAAGGTATACTCACTTAGCAAATCCCCCCCCCCCCCCCCCAAAAATGACGAAACAGTGTTAGATTTATCAAACGTAGCAAAGTAGGATGCACTTTCCCGGTATCCCCAATTTGAACAACAAACAATAGGAATTTAGATATTCTCCCCCTCAGAAACGAAGGAAAACAAAGAGTGATGATTTGGCAACTTCCCCCAAACAAAATACATTGTACTATGCATAAGAAATCCCCCAAAACTAAGTACGATTAATTGGTGATGATGCAGGGTCTTCTATGGAAGATTAGGATAAGAAAGGGTAAGGAAATGTCGGGGAAAAGGGAAAGATTTTGTAAAGGTTGTGGGTACGTTTTAAAGGGTTTGTGTTAACCCTACCAAACCTTGTAATGTGATGAAAGTTCGAATAATTTTCAATAAAGTATTCAAATTTAAGAGTTTACAAGGATTTGGGCATGGAGATGTATGTGACGGGGCCACTAAGTTTTTATTGAGACGTGGTATGGGTACGTCCCTCACCAGATATTGATGAGATAAGTGTATAGATTTTGTGAGTATGGCTTAGAGTAGCCATGAAACTGTGGGAACCTAGATGTGAAATACGGAGACTAGGTTCATAGGGTTACCGTCAGGAGTGGGTCCCTCACATGCTACGCGGTGGAGGACGCTCTCACGGTTATTTCGCACACTTGACGTGCGTGGATGCGCAGAGCTAGGTACTATTTTACCCCGTGGGGGTGGTGCTAGTTTCGTTAGACGCGGACCGACTGCCTTAGAGCTTGATTGAATCACCCTTGGGGTGAAGGGATGCAGGGCGGGGAAGACATGATCACGTTGGACGTGGGTCTCCCGCTTAGTAAGTCATGGCAGTAAGTCTTGCTAGAGGTCGGAGTATATTTGTGATTTGATATGGTTGCCATAGTCAGGCAGTGACTCATTCGAGTGTAGTTTCTATGGATAAAATATCTCATGATAGATGATGGGTCTGGATTAATTGTGATCAAGGATGGATTAGTTATGCCCATGAATGGATTATACCTTGGGGGGGGGGGCGGGCGGTTATATTCATGGATAATTATTAATCATGAATAGATGATACTCACTGATATAGTGGCACCAGGGATGGATGTGTATAACTGCGGATGGTGATTTCCGTGGTGGTTTGGATTAATGTCAGTATCGGTACCATGGTAGACATGTCGTTAGTATGATGGACTTGTTGGTCTCATAGATAACATATAGACCTAATGATTGGGACATGTTTCGATTTACGTCCCCCATTATAAGGAAAAGGAGTTAGTCGTATTACGACTTGTATCACAGGAAAGTCAGTGTGGAAAGATACTCACTATCATAGAAGTTTTGAATAAAAGGTGTTAGTCACATGATGACTTATGTATAATGGAAGATATGTTTTCTTTTGAGAGATATACTTAAAGGAAAAGTTATGAGTCTAGTGAAACTCGAATGGGAAGGTATGGGCTACTGCCGAGTTAGACTGGCCAGCTGACTCTGTAGTTAGCCAATGGAGTTCCAAGAGAGTGAAGCTAGAAACCTAGTTGAAATGGAATCAGCAAAGGACTTGAGCATAGGCTCGTATTGGCAGGCTACCTCACACAGAGAGTAGATGAAAGAACGTATTGAATGAGCACCTATGGGAAATGTCTTGGTAGCAGGTAAGGTGAAATAGAATACATTAATCTACATAAGATCGTAAATGGGTTCATGAGAAAAAGAGAGAACGTTAGACAGAGTAAATTCTGCAAGACTGAAACTCATAGGTTGATGTGAGTAATGTTGATGTAATTAAGAGGTACTTGACGCGATTAAACGGGAACAACGAATAGACCTAGAAATGGAGGAGATATGGACTGAGATATCTACAGGCGAGGTGGTATCGGAATAGGAATTACAACAGGGACAGGGTCTTATATTCCGAGGCAGGACGGATGTGCCTAAGAGGTGCAAAAGGGAGTTGTTGGTTGAGGCACACCAAACCAGGCTCTCTACCCATCCGGACAGCGCCAAGATGTACCATGATCTTAAGAGGCACTATTGGCGGCATGGACTCAAGAGAGATGTGGCAGAGTTTGTTGTTCGCTGCCTAACTTGTCAGCAGGTTAAGGTGGGACATCAGAAGCCACCGGGTTTACTCAAACCCTTACCTCTACCGAAGTGGAAATGGGAGCACATCTCTATGGATTTTGTGACAGGATTGTCAAGGTCTTCCAAAGGCCACGATGCAATATGGGTCGTGGTGGACCGGTTGACCAAGTCTGCACATTTCCTTCATGTCAAGACGACAGATTCATCAGAAAACCTTGGGTCGCCGGTACATCCGGGACATTATCAGACTACATGGTGTACCCCGGACTATTGTGTCCGATAGAGATGGCCGATTCATTAGCAGAGTATGGCAGAGCATGCAGTCGGCTATGGGGACTGACGTGCCAACCGGCATAGCATTCCACCCACAGACTGATGGACAGTCGGTGAGGACAATACAGATATTGGAAGATATGCTGAGAGCATGTATGCTGGACTTCAAGGTTGGATGAGAGGATCATTTGCACTGGTAGAGTTCTCCTATAATAACAGTTACCAAGCAAGCCCCCAGATGGCTCCATTTGAGGCCTTATATGGTAGGCCGTGTAGATCGCTAGCGTGTTGAACAGAAGCTGATCAGAGTGATCGGGAGAGAACAAAGAGTGCTGCAGAACCACGCTATTCAGTTGGTCAAGGTGGTATGGGAACGTCATGGCAATGAGGAATCCACCTGGGAACTTGAGTAAAAAATGAGAGCCTCTCATCCGGAGCTCTTTGTGTGAGTTGTTTTGAACCTTTACTTCGCTAGAATTTTCGGGACGAAATTTTCAAAAGAGGATTGTATTTTAATAGCCCGAAATTTTTAAATCAATATAAATGTGGATGTTATTTATTTTAATGATGGAAATTGGGAAAATTGATGGAATAGATGGTAACTGGATCAAAATTTGGACAAAGGCCCAAATATGGCCCAATGGACCATGGACTGGATTTAATTTATCTTAATGGTCAATGATGGTCAAATTGGGCCAAGGATGGTCAAATTGGGTCCAATACCCATTTGGGACCCAATGGATCAAGAGGATGTAAGCTCTAAGGTAAATGGGTAGGAGGTGGATGTAATTGGGCTATGGGCCCAATGGTGATCCAATAAGGGGAAATGGATTGGATGGGTTTAAATTACCTAAGTTAATGTTAATTAGACTAAGGTGACATGGCCAAATGGGACCCACCTCCACCTCACCAAGTGAGGTGGCGTGGGGACCAAGGATTGGTGGGGCCGACCACCATGGTTGAATTGGTCAACCATGGGTGGAATAATGGTATTAGGTTAAGTAAGCAATAATTAACCTAAGTTAATTATCCAATTAATTAATTAATTAAACTAATAAAAAAAGGTGGTCAAAGAGGGGAGACCAAACCACCTCACTTTATGAGAAGGAAAAAAAAAAACGTTGGCTTGTGTTGTTGGTTCAAAAAGCATGGAAAATATCTTATGGTAGGTGGAGGAATTAATTGCCCAACTCAAATGAGATAAGCTTTATTTTTCTTTCCCATCTCTTATTCCATTCTCATTTTAGTCTTCCCATTTTTCACTCTCCCATTGCCGTCCCACACTAGGAAGAGAAAGAAGAAGAAAACTAAGGGAGAAGAAGAAGAAGAGCTTAGGGAGAGGAAGAAAAATCCAAGTGTTGGCCCACCACCTCAAGGTAAAAACCTTGAGACACCTTTCTCATCTCCATTGTTCCTCTCTCTCTCTCTCTCTCTCAAATCTAACCTTACCTTGGCCGAACCCAAGCCTTGAGGTTTTCACCATGGATCAAACATCTTAGCCGATCAAACAAGGAGAGGAAGAAGAAAGGAGGCCAAGGAGTCCGACGGGAGCGAAGAAAGTCGGAGGAGACGACGGATTGTAAGTATTTTCTAAAACAAGAGATTTAGATTTTTAGGTTTTAAGATTTGGGATCCATTTTTGTTAAAGTTGATGGTGGCCAAATGATCATAGGCCTTGGATCTCAAGTCCATCAAATGGAAGGATGGAAAGATGGGCCAACCCTAAATGGGTAAATTAGGGTTAAGAAAAAAAAAAAGTAAATGGATTAAGGATATAATGTATTTAGATTATTTAAATATGGAATTATGTAAATTTGGAAGAAAGTTATGGGCCATAGGGTTCGGCCATGTAGTATGGCAGAACCCCATGGTGGGTAATTAAGTGATGTATGAATTTTTAGGGTTTAAAGAATGGAGGATGATTTAGGGTTTGTAAGTGTTTATTGATCAAATGTGGTAATTCTTTTTAAAGGGATCTTGAATGAAAATCATGGAAGGATGGTTTATGTTGTTTAAGGTGCTAATGATTAAATATGGTGATTTGTAAAGGGTTGTTAAATGAAGAAATTCATGGAAGGAATGATTAGGATTATTAGGGTTTCTAGTGATTAAATGTAGGAAATTTTTAAAGGGGCTTAAATGAGGAAATGCATGGGAGGTGTGAATGGTGTTGGTAGCCTTAAAAGGCATGGGGAAACTTTGATGAATTAAGTGTTTTGGAAACCATAAAAAGAATGGGAAGTATGGCATGACTAAATGAGTCATTAATGGACTCAAGGAAATGTACCAAAATGATGGATCATGAACCATGGGTTCGGCCATGGTGAATGGCTGAATCCTATGGTGATGAAATGGTAGGTGATTAGGTGGTTTATGAGGGTTTTAAAGAATGGAAGCTATGGAGGATAATTTATGATTTTTAGGGTTATGTGGCGGTAAATTTGAAGGGTATAAAAATAGGGAGGAATGGTTGAGAATGGGATAGTTTAAAATGGATTTTTAAGTGTGGGAAATAATGTTTTAAAAAATAAAACCATGGAGAGATTTTAGGGATGTAATGTTTTTAAATCCTATGGTAATGTGATGGTGGTTTTTAAATGGGTTTAAAAGGATAGAAAATGTGGAGTAAGGTGTTAATGTGTTGGAGGCTTAAAAAAAAAAGGTCAAGTGTTTGTAAGTTTTAAAGGGATGTTAGTGAAGAAAAGCATGGAAGGTGGTTAAGTGATTTCAATGGGGAAGGTTGGTAATGTTGATGAACTCAAAATGATAAACATAATGTTGATTAAAGGGGTTAATGATTTTGAAGGTTTTGAATGAAAGAATAATGGTAATTTTAAAAGGGGTTTTTAAATGAGGGAATCCATGGATGAAGGTTAATGTTTTTATGGTCTTAAATGTCACCAAGGAATGATGAACCCATGACCCAATTATATGAACCACTTAATGTGGCTAAGTTAGTGGACTTAAATATGATTAAGGAATGATGAATTAACTGTATGGTTTTTTTGAAATGAAGAGTGAGAAAGGGAGCGGACGTCACCACGCGAGTTAAGTCCGAGCTTCTAAAGCCCAGCCCTTAACTGGCCAACCCTACGCGTGCGTGGAACGAAGTCCACGGGGAAAGGTTCACACGTAGAAGTAAGCTTGAGGAAATTACACATTAAAGCGGGGGTTATAATAGAATCTATCCTACCAGTTTTTAGATAGCAGGGAAGATACATCATGTAAATTACTAAAAATATCTCATAATCATAATTTCCAAAATAAAATCCAAACCATAGCAAGAAATCTAAAATTATTACATGCCGACAAGCTAAGCTACTTAAATTACATTTCCAAAATAAAACTTAAATAAACTAAATAGCCGCTTTCCCAAGCTCCTAAGCTTGGCGCTCGTCGCGTCCACCGTTTCCGCCGTCTCCTGCATCATCAGGTAGGGTAGAAGTAGGGCGTTAGACAATGCGCCCAGTAGGACTCCGAGTAGGGCTAGCACATGGATTACTGATAACAAGCATACAAATAACAACATAATAAAAATCCATAAAATGAATGCCATGCCATGGGTGCTGATGTCATGTGTCCCACCCATCATCCATACCATCATACAATGTCATATCCCCCTTGACGGCAAGGCCTCTTCAAGGTGTCCCCATGTTTGTTTTTCGGTCGCCCCGACGGAGCATGGACTCCGGTTATAGCATATCAAGCTATCCCCATGTTTGCTTCTCGGTCGCCCCGAAGGAGCATGGACTCCGGTTAAAGCACCTCAGGCTATCCCCATGTTTGCTTCTCGGTCGCCCCGACGGAGCATGGGCTCCAGTTTCTTTATTTTCCTGCCCATGCCATGCATGAGATGTAAGTGCATTGTGCTATTTAATATATATAATTCATATTCTTAATTCATAATTCATAGCATTAAAATATAATCCATAGCATTTAAGTATAATCCATAGCATTAAAATATAATCCATAGCATTAAAACCCATCTTAAAATAAATCATATAATTAACGAAATAAATGATGGAAACCATCACATACACATAATCCACGGCTTACAAAAAGGTAGGAAACCTACCGAATACCGACTAGCGTCCTTTTTCGCTTTCGCCCGATAAATCCTGTCGCCGATTGCGTACCGCTTGCGATATCCGATACCTTATTACATATGAATGATCAGCCCATGTTTTTAACCATTTAATCCATTAATTATTTTAATTATATGGTTCTAAAAACTAGCCTCCTAGGCTTCATTTAACCATACATAAGGTCATCTTTAAAAATGCCTAAGTCTAAGTT